>MU191805.1:33245-46370 GCA_016904865.1 Pissodes strobi
CAGAAAACTGAGATTAAGAAAATAAAAAATATAAATCAAAAATGGAATAAAAATATGGAAAAATTTTCAGGCAATGTGAGAAAAGACCTTAAAATATGAATCAAAATTAGAATAAAAAATATACAGAAAATACAGAAGACATTAAATATGAATCAAAATTAGAATATCAAATATAGAGAAAATAAGAAAATTCGAGATTAAGGAATTAAAATATGAATCAAAATTAGAATCGAGAATATTGGAAAAGAATCAGCCAATCTCAGAAAAAGATCTTAAAGTAAGATTCAACATTATAAGCAAAAGAAATTAAAGTATGAATAAAAATCAAAATTAAATATACACAGAAAATAGGAGAAAATTAGAATAAAAATATAGAGGAGGTAACAGAAAACTCGAGATTAAAAATATTAAATAATTAAGATGAGAAATTAAGATAAAAGAAAGTTACTAGAAGAACCGAGAAAAAATCAGTAAAATATATATCGAGATTAGGATAAAAAAGCAAGACAAAATCGGACAGAAAAAGAAGTTAAAATATAAATCAAAAACACAGAGAAGGAATCAGATAATATCAGAGGAAAAAACTAAAGTTTAATTCGACATTATAAGCGATAGTAAAATATGAATGAAATTAAAATCAAAAATATCTACGAGAGGCCAGAAAATCCGAGAAAAAGATATTAAAATATGAATTAAAATAAGCTTTTAAAATAGCGAAACGCAATGAGACAGCAATAGAAATTAAAATATGAATCAAAATTAAAATCAAGAATAGAGAAAAAGAACCAGATAGCCTCAAAAAAGGGAATTAAAGTATGATTCAGCATTATAAGCAAAATAATTTAAAGTATGAATCAAAATTATAATTAAAAATATACAGAAAATATGAGAAAATTAGAATAAAAATATAGAGAAAATAACGGAAAATTCGAGATTAAAAGATTAAATGTGAATTAAAACGATAATTTAAAATAAAAGAAAGGTACAAGAAGGGCCGAGAAAAAGACAGTGAAACATAATTCAAGATTGGGATAAAAATAGCAAGACAAAATCGGACAGAAAAAGAAATTAAAATATAAATCAAAAATACAGAGAAGGAATCAGATATCATCAGAGGAAGAAATTAAAGTGTGATTCAACATTATGAGCGATATTAAAATATGAATAAAATTGGGATGAAAAATATCTAGGAGAGCCGAGAAAATCCAAGAAAAAGATATGAAATTATGAATCAAAATTAGAATAAAAAATTCCCGGAAGGAATCTGACAATGAGAAAAACTAAAAAATTATAATTAAAAATAGCGAAAAGTAATCGGAATGAAAAATAAATCAGAAAATCTCAGAATGAGAAATTTAAATATGTTTGAAAAGTAGAATGCAAACTTTACAGACATTCCGATAAAATGATATTAAATATGAATCTAAATTAAAAAAGAAAAAGAAATATGAATCAAAATGAGAATTAATGTGTGCACGAATTAAGTTTTTATTATCACGATGTTTTCATAGCAAAAAAAGAACTTGAATTATTATCTCCTGTTTATAAATAATTCCTGTGGCGTCCTGTAAAAGCCGTTCGCAATATTTCTCCGCTGGGTATTTGCATTAATTATTTTCATATTTTGCTTCGCTGACAGCAACAAATCGCTGGATTGTAAGTAGCTTTGCCAGATGTTGGTCTGGGACATAAATCTCTTAAGCTGAAGTAAGTATGCAACGAACTGTTAGCTGATGGCAAAATGTCTTTAGTTGTTCAGACATTGACTGGAACATAAAAATCCTTAGTACGCTTTAAAATAGAGTTGCTAAATTATCCATAATGATATATCCAACAGTATATTATTATGTAACTTGATGCACAAACGATTAAAATATATTTTTTCAATTTATAGTTCTGGTTGTTCTATCAAATAAGCTTTTAATATTATTTGTTTTAACTTTATGACTTTTATATTATTTTTATGACCTTTTTGTTATTGCACGTTCTTGTTTTTGAATTTTTCTGTGTCTTATATTCTATATTCCTTGCTCAGTAGGCTAAAAATTTTAAAATATCAAAAATTGTTTTTAATCTTTTCAAATTATTTAACAGTACGTTGACTATATTTTCCTTTATTTTATTTAGTTTATACTTTAACCTGTTAAAACTGTATTGCTATTATTTTAAATTTATGTTCAGTAATTTTTTTTTTTTTTTAATATTGGTTTTAACTGGGTATAAATTTTATATGAGCCTGATATTCGATCCCCGATGTATTTTTGAATATTTAATGAGAGCTTGTAGCTCGATCTATATTGTTTGAAGTTGCTTGGCCACTGCAGACATGATTTTGTTGTTAAATAAAAACAATCAATAAGGCTATGAACATTCTACAGCCACTTAGACATAGTGGAGGCAATTCTATATAATATCTGTACTGCTATAAATAGAGCTATTAAGAAGAAAAAGGCTTCAGTGAACTCCAAGTAATTATACCTACTTAAGCGTGCGCTAACCGAATGATTTTATCCTTGAGCAAACTCCGTTTTCACACAAATTAACTAAATGAGACAATGAGAAACGGTAAGTATAAATGCGCTGTTTCTCCGCTCACGGCAGGAAGTCCGACGCTTCATTGAATTAGTTCCGTAACAGTCTCCGATAATCCCTATTTAGTCCCAATATTCCCAGATAGTTACGAGAGGTAATTCCTAGAAATGTTTATTACACCGAGTCGTGTTGCTTTCAGCATTTTTTCAGATAAATTAATTATTTCAAATCTGATTCATTCACGAATATCGTTTGGAAAGCCATTGAATAAAATGAGTACGAGATCAGAACCTTATGAGTAGATAAGCAACATAGGTTCTGGCTTAATTTTCATGGCAGGCCCGTATCGATATAGCTGGTGCATGGACGTAGAAGGGGGTTTGTATACACCTTCCACGTCTGCAAGACACAAGTAGACTCTACTCTTTTTTTTTTCAAATTGTATGTCTGAGCTTATCGTTAAATGAGTGTAGGTCGTCAATATTCTTGCGTTGTACCTATTACCGTTATTTATTGTTTTGTATAATGAATTTATCGTTTAACGACTGTAGGTAGTCTATTTTGTTATATCGTACTTTTTACCATTGCTGGCAGTTGTTGCTTAATGCACTAGTAAGTCATTCGCTATCTTATATCGTAACTATTACCGTTACTTCTCGTTTTTGTTAAATTAACTTACCTTTTTTTCTTATTAAACTTACCGATAAACAATTTTAGATAATATATTTTTGTGTATCAAACAGACATCAGCTTGCTATTTTTGCTGTCTGTTTTGCTGTTTTTGCTTTCTGTTTTGATATTTCTGCTGTTTTTGCCATTTTTTTGGAACTAGGGTGGTAGAAGGACTAGCTTTGTTGTCTAGAGACTGCGCTTTACATCTACTATTATCATATCTCATATTATCTCGAATAGAGAATTTATTTTGCTAATGTTATGGTAATTATTTTATTTATCCTTGTATAGCGTCTATCTACTTGAACAACACGTTTTACTGTAATTGGCTGTAAGCCTCATAGCAGTGAAGTGTTTCATCTAACTGTAAATTACTACTTTGACTTTTCGCCTTAAGGCAGGCCCCGAAATGAGCTCACTTCATGTTTATCTATAGATACTTATCTAAATTTTCAATTAAGTTAATTTATTGGTTTGGTATAACCTTATTAACTATTCACTGGTATAATTATATTATCGCTGCCATGAGATTAGCTTTGATTAGTTTTTGTTTAGTAAATACTGCTTATTTTTGGTACTTTGTGGCTAGCTGCTATTAGTTCGAACCTCAAAAATTCAAGGTTAGAATCCCTTTGTTTATTTTGGTTAATTACTGTCAAATGTGCCTTTCATTAATATCTCTTATTTCTAAATTTCACGATATACTAATACCCTAGGTATTTTTCTGAATTTCACTGCCCTGATTTCAACGTGCAAAAATAGTTGATATATTCCTAGTTAAACATTTAGTGGTGCCTTCTCCTAACTGCCAACTCTCCGACCCACGCCTTTAAATAAATTTAAAACCGCTGAGTGGACCTGGTATGTATACCGTTTCTTCAGCATTTAACAAATCGTGTTACAGTATACATCTGTCAATATGTCTATATAAAGCTTTATACAGGTTTTGGGCATACCTGTCTAAACCTGTATACAGGCCTACAATTAATCAATCAAAAAGTAGCTTATTGTGGAAACGAAATGCTTGTTGACAAAGCCATACTAAATAGAAACATTGAAACATAAATTTAAATATAAAACCCGTCATAAATATCAATCAAAGCAGCTGGTGGAGCTTAAAAAAACGAAAATTATGAAACAAAAAACATATTAATATACACAACGAAATACTAATGTCTGTATACACCAGCGAAACTAGAACAATTAAAATATTCAAATAAAAAAGAACAGAAAAAAATACAGAGAATAAAATGGATATAACATAAAGTAACAAGACCATTAAAATACTCATCTAGAGTGTAGTATGGTTTAGTGACTTCCTTATTTTTAACGCATTAAAGCAGAGGCGGTTTGCATCGCAACAGTCCTTAACCCTGGCAGGATCATCGTCCAAGGCCAATATAAGCTGTTCCACATCCGTTTCACGCCATATAATGGTCGTGTCATCGGCAAACATAGTTACCTCGCCCTTTATCGACAATAGAAGCAGGTCATTAACATATATGAGAAAGAGTAATGGTCCCAGGACATAACCCTGAGGAAACCCAGAGGAAATAAGTAGGGCACCCGAGCAATGTCCCCCAAATCGGACCCTTTGAACACGACCCGACAAATAGGAACCAAGCCAGAACAAAGAAGAGCCCCTAAAGCCATACCTTTCCAGCTTCCACAGCATTATTCCATGATCTACCAAGTCAAATGCTTTGAATATATCACAGAACACTGCTGCAGCACCAAAGTTTAGTCCAATGTAAAGAAGGTGAAGAAGATCAAAAATGGCATCACCTGTACCCCTCGATCCCCGGAAGTCAAACTGCCTAGGACTCAAAAGGCAAAGTATATTCAAAAATAAAATGATTCTCTCTCTCACCAGCGTTTCAACGATCTTTGACAAGGTAGGCAGAAGCGCTATTGGACGAAAATTGGACGGACTGTTGTTACCGCCCTAATGAAGAGGGACAATTACTGCCTGCTTAAGACAATTCGGAAACAAACCCGCTGAAAATGAGTCGCTTATTGGCTCAGCTAGGGCTTCCAAAGCTTTGGTTGGAAGAGCTGGTCCCCCTTCCAATAATACGTTTGACCTCGAGTGTATTTGAAGGACCAAAAAATAAAGTCTTAGCAACATTTATATCCCTCATGAGGTGTTCGGGATCATATACGGCTGATATACTATTGGTCAGTTCAATAGCAACATTGCACTAGAATGAATTAATACTGTCCTCACTCAAGTCGGAATCTGTTGGCACATCAGGCCTTTTTCCTCTGAGCTCATTCACAATACACCACGATTCTTTTGATTTATTACAAGAATTTTCAATTCGCCGACCATAGTACAATCGCTTGGAAAGGGCAATGGTTTTAATATTCTAAGAAGAGTTGATTAAACCTCAAACCCTTTGTGTACCAAGGCTTTCTCTTTTTATGTTTTTTATTAACAATAGGAAATGCCTGGTTAAAAATACTCAAAATCACAGAATGCTTCCAGAGTCAGATACTCTCTCCCAATCATTTGTCTCATCACAAAGACGTGAATCTCCCTGTAAAGTCTGCCACGCTCAACACTCTTAAGCTCCTGGAACTTGAATGGTGATATAAAGGCCAAAACAGCCTCATGATCGAATAATCCCGCATTGATACAATCACAAGCAATATTCTCACTCCTCACCTTGGTATAAACATAATTGATAATGGAGGAATAGAAACGTGTAGGTTGATCGACACGCATAATCAAACCAAAAGCTGCAAAAGATTGCACAAAGATATTGTGCGGGCATTAACTCTGTCCCTAAAGTCTGTGTTAAAATCGCCAGACAGTACCAAAGCTCCACTCATCAAGACACACGCCTAAGAGCCTCCCATCCCACCAAAAAACGGAAATGTCCAGAAGGCGACCTATAAACTCCCAGCACACAAAGGTTAATCTTTTTACAATATGCCATAGAGAATTCAATGACTTTTTCCTCCATAAGGTAGTCAAATTTGTTAACTGGAACAAAAGTGCATCTGGGAATAAAATTGTATGCATTAATTTAATAGTGCCCCCATGGCAGAACTCTGCACGTGAAAATCCTTCCAAAATATTATACTCACTACTTTTCAATTCATGATGTAGAGCGCTAGCCCAATTTTGCAGCTTTTATCCCTATATTATATGAACACGTTTTTCTGGATTTTCGTGATGATGGAAGCAGGAGTGGAATGGTTGGTAGTAGTGATGGGCTTATTCGAATGAAAAATAACCGGTTATTCGGTTATTAAAATAATCTGTATTATTCGGCTTTCATTCCACAAGTATTCGAATAAAAAATAACCTAAACCTGATATGTACGAATTCAAATACGAACACGAACTATGAAGGAACAAGCATCGCTGCCCCGTCGATTCGTCGAATGATCAACGAGCAAGGAGCGGTTTTAATTTAGTTATGAGTTATGAAGCAAGTTACGATGTTTTAGCGCGAATAAAAGATGAGTTTTAAAATTTCAAATGTTCCGGTAGGATGTGGAATTGTGGAATGTGGAAGCCGGACTTGGGGGTTGAAAACTACCGAATATTAAGTTAAGATTACATAATTTACTTTTACTGCGTACCTAACATAAAAAAATATCCAATTTTCGGCGCTTGAACGCCTAAAAAGTGCAAATACAGCAATTTGTTGACATTTTCAATGAATCAAAATAAAAAGCGGTCGCTTTTGATCCGGCCGGCCGGCCGAAATTTTTTGTTGCGATTAGCAAGCAGCCCAACCCAGTTATTTCTTATTTCTTTCATACCCTTCTTCGTAATGAATACGGCCCGCTTTCAAATACATAACACCAATTATCACCTAATGTTTGTTTAGTTTTTAGGTTATATATTGGAATTTAGAATGTAGAGACAATAGAGCAATACATAAGTCGTTATATAACTATAACAATATAATATGTATTATTAAGTATTAGTATTATTATAGTACTATAAATACATCGCCAGAGAACAATACTTTTTTGCAAAGTAGATTTTTAATAACTATGTTCATTACATGTAATCAACACATCCAAGAATCATATTTTGGAGTTTAAGTATTTTTTATTTAAAAACGTAAAATGCTATTTATTTAATTTTGTTCAATAATATTGCGTAATCAAATATTTACTCGTATTCTATTGTTATTTATTAAACCATACTTAATAACTTAATAAGACAATTACAGCAGTTACGAGTTACGACTACGATGCCGATGACGCTGAACCTCCTTCCTAACCGACTGCGATCGCTAACCTTTATTTATTATTAATATTATTTGAATACAAATAATTCGGTTATCAAAATAATTCGGTTATGCCCATCACTAGTTGGTAGTATCCACACAGTGAACAATGCTGTTTGCATTGGAAAATTTACGATGAGTACTCTGCTTTTCAACGTTGCCGTTTAAAAGTCCCGGCTGATTGTCCTCCCATGTGTTCATTGAATCATCAATATGAACTGTAGGCAGCTGCTAAGGCCGTGCCCGCTAGACAGGACATAATTTTCAGCTTCCTACGCTTTAATAGACTGAATCATGTCCCGGCTTAACTTTTCAAGTTCAACAAGACTTTCCTTCATCTTCTCAAGCTCTCCATCAGCCTGACATTTCTTACACCAAAGCATTTGATTTTCTTGCATAAGGTCTGCTATTTCGGCTTTCAATGTTCGTATATCATTTATTTCAAACAGGACATCCGTTTGGGTGTCAACAGTAGTGACACTGGATATCGTAGTTTGAGTTGTTGATTAGGACGTCTCCATAAATGAGGTCTGTGATTCTCCATTGCATGTAGATGTGGTTGTTTGGGTCTCAGCGCGTATCAAGTTAGCAGTTTTGTGCTTTTGAATAATATTATTTTGTTCATCAATGATTTTTGCTAAATCATCAGTCCTAGACCTGTACACTTCAATCTGCGAAACCAATCTTGCCTCAATTTCGGTCGCTTCCCCTTTAAAAGATGTAGAGCGTTTTTTAAGCCTTTCAATATATGAACTTTTAAAATCCAGCCCTTTAGACTTTACTGCTACCAGCAGCTGTAACATAAGTCATCCTCATCTGCACTGGATCCTTTATCCGCGCACCCTTCCGAACACCATATCCAATTTTGATAAATAAGTTTATAATGCATAGATCTCATACAGCAACTTGGGTGGAAGATATTATGGCAAACTATGCATACCCAGTTTGTGTTAAGTTTGCCTTTGCAACACTGAAACGATTCGACCATTTATAATTATAATTAAAAGTGTGTACAAAACTGAGTACAATTCAAATTCTAGGCAAATACCCTGATGTCTTATCACCAATAACAGATAAAAACTGAATAATTCAAACACATTCCACAAATTCCCAATGGACTGTCTTATGTTTTGCAACTTGAAAATGGTTCATTGTAAAGCAACAAATCAGCACAAACAACAGATTTTTACGACACACAACATTCGAGAGATTTCCCTTTAAAATGACACTAGTTTCATCAAACACTATACTTTTAAGCCGTCAAAAAACGTATTCAATCGGAGCAACAATGAAGACGGGATTATAAAGACGATTTGGAAGCTCTAGCAAGTCGACAATAATCTGCAACAAAATCAAAAAGTCTCTTTACAAACAAAGACTTATAATAAAAGAGGGTATCATCATCATATTTAACAAAATAGCCAATAAAAGCAAATACCAAAAATTATGAAATATGAAGTATTGCTCCATCAATTCTTCCTACTAATTACCAATAGACTCGGACTCAATTCGGCCGGCGCGAAATAAAACGGCGATATTTATTGGCCTATAAGCGAAGCGTCAAAAAGAGATTTGTGGTCGTGAGGTTATGAAAAATGGCCAATGAAGTCTGGCAAAAACAACCATTAGGAGGATTGAGCGATTAGTTCGGATTATGTAGCGTTATATATACAACAGATTGGCGGTAATTTTCCTGGACCATTTGTTTTGATGCAGAAGCTATCAATCGACTTAGTAAACGTATATAATATAAGCCTAATATTTGAATAAATTGTAGCAGCCTAAATATTTATCCTTGATATCTCACGCATCTGAGGTGTTTTAGGTCCTGACGTGAGTTTACTCACTAAAATATTTCCTTTGAATCCCCGTAAACAGAAATTTGGACTTCGTGACACCTACATACAAAAAATAAATATTTTATTGAAAGCATATCATACAATTTCTTGTCTTGCATGTCCTGAGATATTTACCACCTAGGCTTTCACAAGCTCCGGCACTACAACCTGCCATTACCTCTTTTATAAGACTGCCATAACGCATTATTTCCCTACGGCATTCTTTATCCCGTTTTTCTAAAACTCTCCCGGGAAAAAGAACGACAAGTTATGCATTGCGAGACGCCGATAATAGTACTGACTCTAAGATATAATATTTGCTTAGGGAAATTTGGATTCGTCGACAAATATTTACGAGAACGGAGTCAGCTGATTTACTGGATGTTGCTGTCTATATTATTCGTACGTCGAATACGATTCTTTGTTTATTTTCACGGATTAAATTAAATTTAATTTAGTTTATAAAAATAAACGGTTTGCGATTAGCTTCCATTTCCACTATGCATGCCCGGATTGAACACCGGTTCCAATTGCATTTTCTATTCTCATTTGCTCAGAAATACCCCGGAGGCAAAGCCAGAAAGAAGATGCATCGTATATTCAACTGACTCTAAATATTTTGAGCTTGGGGAATTCTGGATCCTTTGGATATATTTAGTGAGAATATGCAGCAGTGATGAATAAAATTATTTTATTTGCTTGAAAAATTTAACGGGGAACTTAGTATTTAATTTGTAAAAGGCTGTAACACAGCGGAATTTAAACTTGTTTTATGTAATAATAATTCAGGAGGGAGGTGGGAAACAGAATACTTCAAATTAATTAATTTTATTACAATAATTAATATGACACTCCCCGGCATTGAGAGGGTAGTGTGTGAATCTTCCTTATAGGACACTACCCACTGACAACCCACCATCATGATAAGATCACTAACACTGTCCTATCACTTACGCTTACGGGCATAACTGCAGCTTTGCGCTTGCGCCTCTCTCACTTAATATCATCTCTATTTTCAGTTATCCTCCATGCCCTATATATCATCCTACTCTTATCCTTCCTATTCCTACTATGTATCATATGTATGCTATTACGCTATGTAGTATGTACACTATATACATCTTATTTTATCTTTCAACAGTGCCATCTTATATTTCTACCTATAGTTATCTCAATTTCTGAGTGACTACGTAGCCATCATTGACCAAGTCCGCAAATACTCTAATTGCATCCTTTGGCCTTTTATATCTTCTTCGTGCCAAGCCCTCCGCAATCTCATAATTTAGTAGCCACTTGAAGTTTTCACATGGATGGCTCTCAAAGTTCTTATAGAATTTCTCCGCTTTCTGTAGAAACTGCTTGATCAATTTTCAAATCCCTCTGTACGTCTTTATTTCGTATAAGCCGTATTGTCGAAGGAGATGCGCCTCATCAGATAGGACTTTGCGGCAAAGCCCCAAACCGATGAGCAATATCATATTTGCGCCCTCATAATGGCATTTAGTATTATGAGTTTCGTTTATATGTTCATGCTGCTTTTTCCACTCACAATACAATACATATGCAGCCACGCTGCTTTCCCTATGCACAAGTTGATATGTTTAACTCTCGTTAATTTTGAATCCATAATAAGTACTTTACGTCCTTTCTCCATAGTATGTCTTGATTGTAAATTCTTACTTGGTTTCTTGCTGGATTTATCTTGATTTTGTTCTTGATGGCCCATTCCCCATATGCATTTAAATTATTCTGAACTTTCTCACTATTATCTCCAGATGTCTGCTCCTGCTCAAAAATATTATATGCTCAGCAGTAAAATCACTTATAAAAACACTGTAGAGTAACGGTACCAGCACAGACCCCTGCGGGTTACCAGCCTCTATATTCCTTTTCGCCACCGACCCTGACTTGAAATGTCCGATCATTAAGATAACTTCTGATCAGCCTGCATATCCCCAATGGCATTCCTAATTATTGCATCATCTTATATATTAATCACTGGTACCAGAGCTTATCAAAAGATTTCTCAATGTCCAGTAGAACCGTCCCAGTGGTCATCTACCATTTAAAACCTTCGGTGATTCTTGTCAGCTGGTGCTCCGCAGTGTCTCGCACGAAAGTTAGTTGGCATGGTGGGATGACCTTTAACTCTTCCAGTACTTTAAGTAGCCTCTTCTTTATTGCCTTTTCAATTATTTTATTTAGCGTAGGGAGAAGACTAATGGGTCTATAGTTGTCCGGAAACGATTTGTCTTTATTTAGTTTGGGAAAGAGAATAATACATGAGCTTTTCCACGCACTGGGGAAGTAGCTGATCTTCATAATGACGTTTGCAATATTTGTCATAAAGGCAAAGGCCTTTTTAGAGAGTTCTTTTGCCATCATATTCCTTATGCCATCTAGGCCAGGGGCTTTCCTTGTTTTGAGATGTTTTACTATTTGCTTGCTGCCCTTTTTGTGTTTCCTCGTACTCCTCACTCTCATCATCATGTTCATTATTTCTAAATGTGTTCTCCAATGTTCTTGAGAATAGACCATCCCCATTAACATTGCAACACAAGATTTTATTTAAAAACAAATCTAGCACCGGAGAGTCATGTTACAAAGCCCGACTCCGGTAGTGGAGTCGTAGAGCGCCACCAGATTTTCCCAACTAAACTGAAAAAGCTCCGCTGGTGTTGTACGGGGCTACTAGGCACGCTTATCAAACAAAAGCATTCACAACTTAACAAAAAAACATAATCTAATATGTAAGGAACTATCTATTTGCTACTAAGTTCGTTTTTCTTTAAAACACAAGCAACAATCCTACAGTAAAATTTGCAATTTAAAGACAAAGTTATGTCAAATGACTATTAAAGTAATTGATAAATAGAGTACAACAAGTAGATTGTACGGAGAACAATTCTGTTGTTAACTCGGTACTGTAAGTCTTACGACTAAATGCTCTAAACACTACAATCCGAAGTGATTACTTTGATTTTACCTAAGCTAATTACATATATGTCTGCGTGCGCTAGTAGCTGCACCAATTATAAATGTAACAATAATAGTTGGTAGTAATAAATGGCAACAATAATTAAATCAATTGGCCCGATAAATAAATAAAAAAAGGAATATTATCGAATTCTTTATTCAAATAGGAAATCCTACTAACAGTTAATGTAAAAGTTTGCTTAGCTAAATATAACATACAACATAATATATATATACACATATACACGCCATACATACATACACACACCTACATATACATACAACAACAATACACAGAGTCTGGTTTGGTTGTTAAAATGGGTTTTCAACTGGGTAAAATATACGTTTTTAATTAATTTTTTAAAACTTAAGACTGTCACCGTCCTAACACTGGGGGGGGGGGGGTTAAATTCATTCATACATTTGTAGAACAAGGAGGCCATTGTACTATGTTTGCTAGTTTTTTGAATGTTAAAATGAATGAATTTGAGTGAATTTGACCTCTCAATACAACAAATTCATTAAAATATGCAGGTAACACACCTTTCTTCAATAAAAAAATGAGAACCATAGTAAGGTAGCATAGTCTCTGATGAACTGAAAACCACCCTAACGTAGATTACATTATCTCAATTGGTGTGTAGCGGTTGCATCCAAGAATTGCTCTCATACCTCTGTTGTACAAAATTTGCAATTCTTGAATTGAGCCCTTATCACCTAAATATATAACACTTGAGCAATAGTCAAAATGGGGCTGAATTATACTTCTAAATACTGTGATTCTTGAAAATAGAGATAGATCTTTGCTAATCCTATTGTGAACTAATTAAAATCATTAATTAAACATCACCCTGT
>JAEQML010056848.1:0-33228 GCA_016904865.1 Pissodes strobi
AAATATTCCTGAAGAGAATAAAAACTGTTATTTAACAATACACTTTTAATTTTATTTTAAAAATATCTCTACTAACACTTTCTTTAATATGTACAGGCAGGTGGTTGTACAGCATAATAGGCATTACATAACTGCTTAAGAGGTCTTGCGGTGTCGATGAGGTTCCCTGCAAACTAATGAGTTATTGTGCGGGAGAGATTCTGGCTCCTCTTGACCTACCTTTTAAATTGTTCCATGGAACATGGCTACTTCCCAGATGTCTTGAAAAGGGCGATCATAGTACCAGCTTATAAGAAGGGGGACCCGATAACGGTGGAGAATTACAGGCCGAACGCCCTGCTGTCCGTATTCTCGAAGGTTTTAGAGAGGGCTTTTCAGGGAAGATTGGTGGGTTTTTTAGAGTCCTTCCGCATATTGACCTGCAGGCAGTTCGGGTTCAGAGTTGGACGATCAACCACTGACGCCATATTATCATTTTACCTGAAGATCCTGGGTAATTTCAACGAGGGGCTGAAATCTGTTGTGATTTTCTATGACTTCACAAAGGCCTTCGATACCATAAATCATGCGACACTATTGGATAAACTGGCGTATTATAGTATTAGGGGGCGGCATATGACAGGATAAAGACCTACCTGTCAGGTAGGAGTCAAGCCGTGAAATTGTTGGGTGATGGTGGACTGACTGTGTCTGATTGGGCAAATGTTAGCACGGGCGTTCCCCAGGGCAGTGTACTGGGGCCTATCTTGTTCCTTATGTTTATAAACGACCTACCTCTGCTGGCCGGCGATAGTTATATAACTCTCTTTGCGGATGACACGTCGGCAGTTGTCGAGGGGAGTGATTATGAGAGTCGAACAGGTGTGTGAGAGATATTGCTGCGTGGTGCGTGGGAGATGGCCTTTGCCTGAATACCGCGAAACTAACTTTCTTGTGTTCACCCCTATCAGGTTGACCCAGGACAGGAGTGCTTGTCAGAGACGGATCATCAAATCTTGTCCTACGTGAGGACGTAACCTTCTTGGGCATTGCAGTCGACTCTCATCTTTCATGGACTGGTCAAATCCATAATACCTGTAATAAATTGTCATCCAGGAACTATGCTGTACTGCAGTTGAGAGATTTTGTGGAGAAACCTATCCTTAAGATGTTCTATTATGCTACCGTTCAATCGGTCTTGACTTATGGACTGTTGGCATGGGGTAACCCTAGTAACATAAATAAAGTTTTGATAAGCCAAAAGAGAATAATAAGAACTATGTTCCGCTTACCATTCAGAGCCTCCTGTCGCCAAACTTTTCAGAACGAATTCTCACCGTTATTGGTTTATACATTTTTCAATGTGCTTGTTATGTATTTAAACATCTTAATGAATTCCCGAAGTGCGGGGTTATTAATCGTTACATGACAAGAAATGCTGAAAGGCTTTTCATTCCTGGTTCCCGGTTGACCCAGGTGCAGGAGGGCCCTGGGATTACTTTCCTTAAAATGTATAACCACCTGCCTTCAAATATTAAGGATATTCGGATTCTCCACCTCTATAAGAGGAAACTTAAGTCCATGTTAGCTGATAACCCCTTTTATTCATTGACTGAAATTTTTCACACACTTTTATTTAATCGAATTTTGCTTAGTTGTAGTGTTTAGATTTTAATCATTTGTATCTTGTTTATAATGTATTTTTAAATTTGTATTTGACAATTCCAACATATGTGATCATGTCAATGGAAGTCAATGAATAAATAAAAAAAAAATAAATAAATAAAACAAAAATTATTTTCTAAAAGCCAGTCATAATACCTCTGAAGGTTTTCATTGATTGCATCAGTCCACTGGTCAAAATCATCCTCGCTGCTCTACAACAAGACCGTATCATCTGCAAAGGTGAAATAACGAGCATTCAAATTAGCCAAAGCTAAGCACATATAGGGAATAAAATAGGAGTCCCAGAACTGAGCCCTGAGGAACCCCACTCCCGACTCTCGGCGCAGTACTTGGAGTATTATCTACATACACATATTGCTCTCGATTTAGCAAATAGGATCGAATAAGACAGATTATCACACCGCGATATCCCATTTTTTCTAGCTTGTTCAATAATATGTTATGATTAACGACATCGAAAGCCTTTCTCAGATCTACAAACACTCCCAGCACCGTTCTCTTTTTGTCAAGGTTAGTGGGTATATAATTTATTAAATCAGCATCGAGAAATCCATACTGGTAAGGGTCGGGAGTGTGACAAAACTGGGAGATTGGGACTGAATTCTAAAATTATGTTTATAAAATGGCAATAAAGTAGGTAAAAAATGTTACGTATCTAAGAAACACTGCTATTCCCTAAGTATATTACATCTGGAGCCTAATGAATGGGATAAATATTTGTACTTACATATCATTTTATGTCATTTACTTAACTTTTTAGATATTTGCGAATTGTGTTTTTTTATTTATATGTAAAATTAATGATCAGAATGAAAAATCCAGTTTATTTTGTTTTGAAGTGTCTTTTCAACTTTCATAATAAATAATGACCCATTTGAATAATTAATAAATATGTATGTTTTGAAAAAACCATTACCTACCTATTTTAAAGGGAATTTGTTTAATGAGAGAATTATTGATGATCCCATAGATATGGTAAGAAGTGAAGAAACCGGTAAGTAGTATTTATAAATTAATTTGCAGTTCAGCTTCAGTTTTTAAAACTTAACGAAATGAAATACATAAAGCCGTTTTTACAAATGGTTACAAATGTTACAATCTCTATGTGGCCAGAGTGTAGTTCAGATGTTTAGATATAACGGAGGGCAATCCGTTGGTTGTCAAACAAACTCAAACATGGCTTTAATGTCACAAATAAAAAACATTGACGAAGCTGGAAATGCTGGAATACTACCTACGACTAGTTGCTTAAAATTAGAAACCAAGAAGTTCCTGTGTTCACGGAGGCCTTCACAACATATCAGAAGCTTCTATAGAATCATAAACTCCATAAATGGTCAAAATGATAATAAAAATTAGCACTAAAATATAACAAATAAGTAAAATGATACATGAAAAACAATTAAAATTTTAAAGACTTTGTCGAAAATACACAGATACTACATAAGGTAGCTGTGGAATTCTCCAATTGAGTAGTAGGCTCTCTCAACAAGCAATTTTTTCAGCTTTGCTCTAAATTTCTTTGTATCAGGAATTTGCCTCAATTCGGCAGGAGGGTGGTTAAACAGTTTCTTGCCATTACCCATTAAAAATAAATGAGTTCTTCTTGAAGTAGGTATCAGAACACGTACGGACGGCATGTAGGGTATGCTCGCAAATCATTATTACTTTCACCCTGACATTTCTGGTGTATCAGACGTACAGGGATATCCAACGAGGACTATACCTTGAGACGGAAATAATAGTCAGTGACGTCAGTCACTCGTTCGAAAACAGACCAACGTGAGCGGCTTAAAGTAATATTTAATATTTAACAATAAATTTGGTATGAAATGCTCGCAAAATGCCGCTTATTCTAAATGCGGACACAGCGTTCCGGCACAAAACGTGCACCGCTGCCAAATTCATTGTGGCCCGTATACGCGCGTTACGCGGAGCATTTGAAGCAGCTGTATTTTAACAGAGGTTCGCGATCGACGGTCGTAAATATACTGATATTTTGCGACCGTCAGGCGGAGGTCGCAACGTTGCACCAGTAAACGAGCATGTACCCTGTGAGAGATCTGTTGCATAGTCGCGCTTGCGGGTTTAGGTTATCGTTTTGTTTTCACATTGAAAATGTTTCTGTTTTCCTAAATAGGGCCTCAAATCGTGAAAAAGTGCATGCTATATTTGCCACACATAACGTCGTACGCGTGAGAGATCGTGTTAGCTTGTTTATTTAAACTTAAATTGATTGTAACGTATCGGAATCAGTTCTAATGACTAAAATAAATTGGAACTAACTGAAACTAACCGAAAGTTTATTAAACGACTATCCAAAACTAACCAAAGGCAC
Source organism: Pissodes strobi (assembly GCA_016904865.1). Classification (NCBI taxonomy): domain Eukaryota; kingdom Metazoa; phylum Arthropoda; class Insecta; order Coleoptera; family Curculionidae; genus Pissodes; species Pissodes strobi. The sequence goes on from JAEQML010056848.1 coordinate 4,004, forward strand.
CAAAACGGGCTAAAACTTATCGAAATAGATTAAAAATATTGAAGTAAGTTAAAACTAACCCAAATGAACCGAATTTTGGTGACTAACCAAAACTAACCAAAAACATTAAAATTCCTTATAACGTATCGGAACCGGTTCAAATTACTAAAATAAATTGGAACTAACTGGAAGTAACCGAAAGATGATTGAATGACTATCCAAAAATAACTAAAAGCACCAAAACGGGCTAAAACATATCGAAATAGATTAAAAAGATTGAAGTAAGTTAAAACTTACCCAAATTAACCGAATTTAGGTGACTAACCAAAATAACCAAAAGCATTATAATAAATTTGCTTATTACATATCGAAAGGTGATTGAATGCCTAATAAAAACTAACCAAAAGTAACTAAGAGCACCAAAACGGGTAAAACATATCGAAATAGATTAAAAATATTGAAGTAAGTTAAAATTAACCGAATTTTGGCGACTAACTAAAACTAACCAAAACATTAAAATTGCTTATAACGTACCGGGACCGGTACAAATGACTAAGATATATTAAAACTAACTGAACTTTACTGAGACTTGATTGAACGACTAACCAATAGTAGGTAACTAAAAGCATCAAAACGGGCTAAAACGCATCGAAATAGATTTAAAATAATGAAGTAAGTTAAAACTAACTTAAATTAACCGAATTTTGGTGACTAACAAAAAACCCTAAAATTGGTTATAGTGTAACGGAACTGGTCCAAATGATTAAAATAAATTAAAATTAACTGAGATTAACCGAAAGTTGATTGAACGACTAACCAAAATGGACCAAAAGTAACCAAATGCATCAAAAGGGGCTAAAACAAGTTGAAACTAACAATTAACCGAATTTTGGCGACTAACTAAAATTAACCAAAAACATCAGAATTGGATATGACCGATACGTCATCAATGACTCAAATGACTAAAATAAATTAAAACTAAGTAAACTTAACCAAAAGATGTTGAACCAAAACTAATCAAGAGTAACCAAAATGGGCTAAGACGTATCGGAACAGATTAAGAATAAAATAACTAACTAACCCAAATTAACCGAATTTTTGCGACGACCTACATTATTAATCAAAAACGTTTAAATTGTTTTAACGTATCGGAACCCGTTCAAATTGCTCAAATAAATTGGAAGTTACTGAAAGTAACCGAAAATTGATTGAATAACCAACCAAAGCTAACCAAAAGTAACTAAAAGCACCAAAATGGGCTAAAACGTATCGAAAAAATTAAAAATATTGAAGTTAGTTGAAACTAATTCAAATTAACCTTATTTTGGTGACTAACCAAAATCACTAAAATTGGTTATAACGTTTTGGAACCGGTTCAAATAACCAAAATAAATTAAAACTAACTGAAATTAGCCGAAAGTGAACGACTAACCAACAGTAACCAAAAGCACCAAAATGGGCTAAAACATATATATAATCAGAACAGATTAAAAATATTAAGCTTATAAGGTGAAACGAACTTGAATTAACCGAATTTTGCCGACTAACTAAAATTAACCATAACGTATCGGAACCGGTTCAAATTACTAAAATAATTTAAAACTAACTAAAGCTAACCGAAAGCTGATTGAATGACTAACCAAAACTAATCACAAGTAATCAAAAGCACCAAAACTAGCTAAACCGTATCGGAATAGATTGCAAAAATTAAAGTAAGTTAAAACTAATCAAAACGAATCGAATTTTTGCAGCTAACCAAAACTAACCAAAAAGATTAAATTTGATTATAACGTATAGGAGTCAGTTCAAATGACTAAAAAAAATTGAGCGAGTCTGGTAGTAGTCGAGACACTGATGTGTAAACATATCCTATAACGACATCGGTTGGAAAAAAACGACAGCAGCACGTTGTGTTCCCGAGCGGTCACCCATCCAAGTACTAACCCCGCCCGATGTTGCTTAACTTCGTGATCGGACGAGAACTGGCATTTTTAACATGCTATGGACATTGCTGCTACGTTTTAGCTTGGTCATAGAATAAAAAATAGGTTTAATAACCAAGTTTAAAATAATAAAAAAATCAACGCGAACGAAGCCTCGGGTAAAAGCTGAAAGTGTCCTATGTTCTTTACTATACTCTTGAAAATATCTGTACAATATTTCATGATGATCGGAACAGTTTATGCGTGAAAGCTTAAGAAACATACAAACAAACACATTCGCATCTGTAATATTAGTTAGGATTATTTTATAATACTTACTGGCAGCTTCGGAGTGGATTAATTCACTGCACAAATTCGACACGATAATCTAATGCCATCAGGAATAACATCAATATATGGACACAGCTTATTTACCTAGTAATCGTGGGCCGACATCCTTAGATTTGGGAAAGTCAATAACCAAATTTTGCATATTTTAGAAGAGGGCTATGACTCAATATTGTTTTAAACGTCTGGGCATCTGAATAAAAATTTTGACAGTTCGTTTAATTTAAAATAATAATATGCTCTTTTATCATCTAAAATCCGTTTAAAAACGATTTTAAATGACAAAATTGTATAAAAACCCGAAAATTCGGACTTTTGGACGATGCCGTGGCTTCTGACGAATTTGTTGTAGATTTTGAAGCCAAAATTCATTTTAAAGTCAACCGTCCATTAAAAATAAGCTGTGCTATGGATCCAAATACACTGCGAATATAATAATTTATAAATAATACTTTTGACTGTTCGTTTAAGTTAAAATATGCTTTTTTATCATTAAAATTCACGGAAAAATTGTATATAATACCGCCCTAGCGGCTAGAATCAGTTTACACATTTTCGTTCCTTTTGCCGAGATTTACCCTCATACTGCCGCGTAAGATGTTTACACCTCAATAAAGTGGAACTAACGGAAAGTTGTTTGAACGACTAATAAAAAGTGACTAGAAATAGTCAAAACGGGCTAAACAGAGTCAGAACAGGTTAAAAATATTACAGTAACATTACGGCTAATTATATATTAATAGATTTTCTTATCTAAAAGTGAAGGGTAATTTTTTCGGTTTTCATATCTGCACATTTTTGATGTGTACACATCTTACGCGGCGGTATGAGGGTAAATCTCGGGAAATGGGACGGAAATGCGTAAACCGATTGTGACATTATAAGCCGTCGCATTGAGGAGCAAACTAATCCAGGACGTCCGTGAAGGATTTTTATACAATTTTGCCATTTAAAATCGATTTTAAACGGATCTTAGACGATAAAAAAGCATATTTTAAATTAAGCGAATCGTCAAAAGTATTAATCAGATGTCCAGACTTTTAAAACAATATTCAGTCATGGCCCTCTTCTATAACTTGCAAAGTTTGGTTTTTTAATAGACAGTTGAATTTAAAATGAATTTTCGTTTCAAAATCCACGACAAACTCGTTTGAAGCCACGGCTATCGTCCTAAGAAGATCGAATTTTCGGATTTTTATACAATTGTGTCGTTTAAAATCGTTTTTAAACGGATTTTAGACAATAAAAAAGCATACTATTATTTTAAATTAAACGAACTGTCAAAAGTATTATTCAGATGTCCAGACGTTTAAAACAGTAAAAATTGAGAAAGCTGGTTATTGACTGTCCCAAATCAAAGGATGTCGGCTCGAGATTATAAGGTAAATATGATACGTCCATATGTTGATATTATTCCTGGTGACATTAGATTTTCGTGTCGAACTTGTGCAGTGAATTAATCCGCTCCGAAGCTGCCAGTGCGTATTATTAAAGAATCCTAACTAATATTATAAATGCGAATATTTTTGTTTTTATTCTATGAACAAGCTAAAATGTACAGGTAACGGCCATAGCACGTTGAAAATGCCAGTTCTAGTCCGATCACTGAAGTTAAGCAACGTCGGCGTGATTAGTACTTGGATGGGTTACCGCGTGGGAACATAACTTGCTGTTGTCATTTTTTTTCAACCGATGTCTTTATAGGATATGTTAATTTTTCTTTATTTATTTTTGTTTTAATTATGATAATGTTTAATATTATTGCTAAAAATGCATTTCTTTAATTACATACCTATATGATAAACACTCGTGTGTTTGTATTTTTACTTTTTTAAACTCTGTTTTTGGAAACCATATGAATTTCAACGCAAATCACATTTTGCGTTTTTATTCATCATTTTCAATGTCTCCCCAGTTGCATCTTTGCGAAGGACTGTGAAATTTTGCATTGTTTGTTCAAAATATTAATTTGTAAAATGGAACAGGGCGAAGCTTCGACAAGTCTTGCCACCAACCCCCCTGAAAAAGAAGTGATAAGACATTTAACTGTGGGCGAACATGCATTGGTAAAAACCGTGTATGCGTGTTTGTTAAACGAAGTTATTGATAACGTTGCAGGTGATAATTGGCAAAGGTGTATCGAACATGTCGTAAAACTAAAAATGTGGGATTTGGACACTACGGTCAAAGTTATAGTTGAACCTCTTATTATCAATATTGGTTCCGAAAGTAGTGATAGTAATGATTCTGAATCAAATTCTGATCAAACCTCCGATAACGAGTAGTAAACGTAAAATTTTATTGATTTTTGATGTAAACTTTCGATGCAACTTTCAATATGGTATTTTTTCTTCAAACGTCAGTAAATCCGTCATTACTCGACTGTGTAGGCGGCCGTGAAGTTTCGTTTTTCCTCCGCCGGAGCTTTACTTTTCACTTTTCCGCCGGCGGAGGTAAAAGTGTTGTCATAGCAACATAGATACAATACAAACAGACAACAAAATAAGCGTCAACAACTCAAGATTTATTAAACTACAATTTGTATTTATCACTCAATTTGTGACTGCATTTCTAAAAATCACTAATTTAGGAACAAATTGGTTATTATTTAATCGAACTTACTCAATAACTGCTTATCAATACGGAATTAAAACGCAATCGGAGACCCAATCTTAAAAAATAATTATTGTTGACAGTGTCCACTGACAGCTTGATGTTACATTATATTAACCGACACCGGTCTAGGCAAGGCCACCTACGACCGTGGTCTAAGCCGCCTTGCGAACCCATTTATCTTTAATAATAATTAGATATTATTACTATTAAAAAGAGATGTTTTTGCATTAATTTGTCGACATTTGAAGAAAAAACAGCATATTTTATTTGGAGGAAAAGTTACTTTTCATGGCTTGCTCTCTATTAAACACGAGCGCGCCATGAAAAGTATCACTTTTCCTCCATATAAAATAATATACTATTATGATAAGAAAAACCCCTTATCATCCATGACTCTTTTTTTCCTAGTCTTAATGAATACATAGTCCTATTTCTTTGTAGTACAAATTTTGTTGCTTATTACTATACGTAGGAATAATTTTGAATATACGTTTTTTTGCAGAGTTTAGACTAAAATCATGCAAATTTATGTGCATAAACTTTATTTTTTTAAGTGGCTAAGTCTTCTTATTACTATTTCATTATATAGTTATTATAACATAATATTTTACAAAGCAATTGTATCCGCCACTGGAATTTCCTTCTCTCTTCCCTTACCCCTCGTGGGGTGCCTTAAAACTAAAAATGAGTCACTGACTATTATTTCCGACTTGAACTATAGACAAGGCGATTTTTTTGACTTTCCCTGTACTTGTATAAAAAAAAACTGAAATAGCCATCTTATGAAATTTTCTCCCGCGAATTCGGATATGTTCAGCAAAAAACAATTGAACATCAAATAAAAGGGCTAGGGGTCACTTTGATATTTTTTTAAATGGAACACCCTGTATATTACTACATTTTTAGACTTTCTAGAAAAATCTAAACACATTTTGTGTATAATATCCTATATCTATCTTTAGCTGTTTACCAAATATTGACAGTTGAAAGTCGGGCATTTTGACCCTTTGACAGGCTCTAAAATCTAAACCGGACGAGATCAAAGAAAACGGTTTGCACATTCCTATCTTGGGTTTTCACAAGCTATCGAATGATAGTAACTTTGTATTTAACCCGAGGTTTAAAAGTTCCGGTTAATTTTATCCGCAGGTTAAAGTCGAAGATACTGTCATTCGATAGTTTATGAAAACTTAAGATAGGAATGTGCAAACCGTTTTCTTTGATCTTGTGCGGTTTATATTTTAGAGCCTGTCAAAATACCCGACTTTCAACTGTCAATATTTGGTAAACAGCTAAAGATAGGTATAGGATATTATACACAAAATGTGTTTAGATTTTTCTAGAGAGTCCAAAAATTTAGAAAGATACAGTTCAATTTAAAAAAATATCAAAGTGACCCCTAGCACTTTTATTTGATGTTCAATTGTTTTTTGCTGAACATATTCGAATTCGCGGGAGAAATTTACATAAGATGGCTATTTCAGTTTTTTTTTAAATAAAAGTACAGGGAAAGGCCTTGTCTAGTCCTCATTGGATAACCCTGTATCTACTATCTCCAGAATAAATATACTTGGAAGTGTTAAAATTGTTATGAGATAAAAAGTGACTTGCAAGAGTCTCTATTATTTGCACTGCACATAACACTTATCGCTCGCTTCTGCAAAAGAAAGACTCAGTTAATATCAATACCACAAATTAAATGTAGCAAAAGCCATCGAGATCTGAAACTCGGGAATCCTGAAACTTATTCACTAGTCAGGAGCTCAATTGCATAATTAAATAACCAGTCTTTAGAGTACATTTAACAAATACTTTCCTGAATTTATGTCACTTGTTTTCCCACTTCTTTAGCAAAACGTTTCTTCACAATTTTTTTTTTAAGAATAAATAATTGTTTGGTGACTTTAAATAAATAAATAAATAAATGTTTATTTACGGACCAGCCATAGTACAATAAAAAACTAGAATAAGGTGCATTAAAAGTAATAATAATAATAATAATATTAATAAGTAAAAAAAAAATACTCGTTAATATAAAAACATAGCAAGTGTCAGATAGGTGTATCAAACACACATCAATTAGGCATCACAATACATTCTTTATTTTTAATTTGAAAAGATTCAGTGAATCATTAAAAAAATCAATTTTCTTCTGTCGAATCAATTCATTGGCTGTTGATGTAAAACGAGTCAAAGACGATGACAAACCATAGGTCGTTCTGTGATAAGGAACACTAAACAGATCGAATTCCCTCAACAGTCTCTGTGAAACACTTATGCTTATCATAGCCAGTAATTCAGGACAATCTACTAAACCGTTTAATATTTTGTAGAAAGTGCACATATCAATAAATGTTCTTCCTTCAGTAAGAGGAGGCAAGTTAATTAATTTAGTTAATTCTTCATATACAATATCCTCTCCTGCTATTGCCATTTTATATCCTACAAATCTTATAAATCTTTTTTATGCCCGTTCAATTTGTTGGATGTACTGCTCATAAAATGGTGACCATACGGGGCAAGCATATTCCAAGATCGACCTAACATAGGAACAAAACAGGGTGTTGAAGCAAGATATGTTATTGAAATCCTGTAAAGTTCTTTTAATAAATCCCAATAATTTCAGGGCTTTATTGGTTATGTAATTCACATGATAATTGAAATTTAAATGTTTATCAAAGTACACTCCTAGATCTTTAAGCTCATCTTTAATTCTGTTTTCAAATTTCTCTATTGATGTGGGGAGTCGCTTAGATAAGCTGATTTCTGTGTAAACAATTTAATAATGTTAGTGTATACTTTTTATTATATATTTTCAAATATTGTACTATATTTGTAATATTTGTATTAGACTTGTCTAAATAAAGAGATTTATTATTATTATAAGTGGGATATCGCCTGTGGAATAATCATAATCAATGACATGTTTGTTACGATAAAATTTCAACACAAAACATTTATTTACATTTAGTTACATACCATTTAGATTACACCATTCACTCAAAGCATTCAAATCTTGGAGTCTCAAGTAATCTTCTATCTCCCTAATTATCCCAAAAATCTTCAAATCATCAGCATATAGAAGGCAGTTTGAATATTTCACAGATTCAGTTACATCCTTGATAAATATGTTAAAAAGCAATCGCGCCAAATGTGAACTTTGTGGTACCCCAGATGTAACAATAATGTCTTTAGAAATAAAGTTTCCAATTTTTACCTGCTGTCTTCTATTTGAGAGGTAACTCTTAAACCATTGCAACAGATTTCCATACACACCATATTTTTCCAGCTTACCCAATAACAGGGAATGGCAAACCCTATCAAATTCTTTAGAGAAGTCAGTGTAAACAGAGTCGATCTGACTAGTATCTTTAAGAGATTTTCTTAGAAACTGTTCATAAATCAGTAAATTACTTACAGTTGATGTACCACTAACAAAGCCATGTTGGTTTACATTCAAAGTTTGTTAAAGTTGTGGTTTGATCTTGGATTCTATAATTATTTCAAACACTTTGGCTATTAAAGACATTTTACTTATTGCTCTATAGTTAGTGACGTCAGCTCTGTCGCCATTCTTAAATATAGGCGATACAAATGATTTCTTCCAGAGATCTGGATATGTACCAGTTGTGATCGACCGGGTAAAAATAATACTAAAAATATAAGCTAAAATAAAGGGACATTGTTTCAAAAATATCACAGATATATCATCAGGACCCACAGACAAGTTTTCCTTCAAAGCTACAATTGCTTTATAAACATCAATCACACTAATATCACAACAACCCATAGAAACAGATTTAGGCACATTAAAATCATAAACATCATAATCCCTATCAGAATACACAGAAGAAAAAAAACACTGAAATAACCCACGACCACACTTCCATCATCAGATAACTGACTCTAGTATGACATCGATTTAGGAACATTAAATGAGTTGTTCTTTCTCTTCACATACTTCCAAAAATATCCACTGTTATTTGAATAAAAAACAACAACAACATATACCTACCTTCCTGTTCAAGATATTGTTGTGTGAGGAAAAGATCTACTTTCAGCTATTCCACGTCATTATCTGACGCAAAAATAGTGTATTAGCACATTTAATAGAGGCAATCGGAAGAAATATAAATGATATTTTGATTTTTTTTTCAAATTTCTCTATTGATGTACTTAGCACTGTTTCTATCTGGAATAATATGCAAGCATATTTTTTCTTGTGAATGTGGAAAGTGATAGTGAAAGAGAATCATGGGTCTTTATTGTAATATACCTAGTCAGTAGTAGAAATATCACATAGTTAAAACCGAGGGGGAAGTCACTATCGAAATCTTCTGTCCTACGGGATGGAGATCTGTGGATGTTCAGTGGAGATCCAGTGGAGAAATGTACTCCGATATGTGGAGATCCAAAAACTTCAGCTGCAGTCGTGTAGAATTTTATTGGCTGAAACAAGATGATCTGCAATTAATAGAGTCCATTCAAATAATTTATGGGGCCGTTACAATGCTGGGTTTCCACCCTATGAAACTGTAAGATCAGACATAGTAAAAGTACAGACTTTACATAAATCTTTTAAAAAAGTTCAGATTTGTCTTTAGGTTTAGGTATTTTCCGAGTTCGTTTCATATTGGTACCTTTTTTTTTTACTTTATGTGTTTATTCCAAAGTATATTCCAGAGAGAAGTTAAGTTTCGATTTGGGAATACCTGTATTTTTGTTGTTGTTTTTCTCTTTATTATTTTTTTCGTTATCATTTCAGTGATTATATACTGTTTATTTTTCTCCGTAATGTTTCTCTACAATAATTTTTTTGTTTTGTCTTATGGTGTTCCTATGTTTTATTTTATTTTGTGATAGCTAAAAAGGTATTATGTTTGCACTGTTTGTCTTGTTTAATATGTAAGTTTTAATATTATTTTGACCAAGTCATGTGTTACTAAAGATATACCTTTATAATAATTTTTATTTAAATAAAACTAAGTTGGTCATATATTTTTTTTAAATTTGTTGTTTAAACATTTATTCATGTTCCGATGTTGTTTCTTCTCTAAAACAACATAACGAGTTGCGTGTAAAATACAGATAGTTAATGATACAGTCCTTCGACAGTAATAATCTATTTCCTAGCATGGTACAGAATCTACTATTATTAGATCATTATACCATTCGTAATAGTCTACTTACTGCCTCTAAAAAGTTCATGATTTATCCGTATTATAAATATGAACACAAATTATTAACATCAAATTACCATTTTCTGACAGTAAAAACGTGTTACTTTCCAAAGATCTAATTCCATATAAAATTGAAAAGTTATTAATGTATATGAAGGTCTGGAGAAGATACACGGAAATCCATTGAAATCCAAATGATTGCCATGGAGATCCCAGGATATCCCTGGAAATCCAAGAATATCCATGGAGATCTATGGAGTTACCAGAAGTCTTTTTGTAGAATGGGGGATACTTACGATGCCATCTCTGTACATCCTAGAGAATTTGCTTTATATTAAAGCGAATATGCATCTGTTCTCCGCTCATGAACACATACATGCATATCAAACGAGAAATAAGGGTAATAAGGTATCCGCATACTGGCGACTGAAGAGATGTCAAGATGGTCCAGGCTACTGGGCAGTGAAATTTTTTAATGTCTTGCCTACAGACATAAAGGATTTGCCGTATCTTAAGTTTAAGGAGAAAATGAAACAAATTTTAATGTGTAATGCCTTCTATTCTAACGAAGAGTATTTTAATTATGCTAATGAAAGATAGTTTATATACATTTGTGTACTGTTTTTAATTAAGTTTTTTAAACTTTTTGTAAAATGACTTATATTATATTTTACAGTTTTATTATTTGACGTGTGTACATTGCAATCTGTAATTTTAACACTGAGAGTCGCGACGAATCGCCAAAGGCAACTCTGCAAACCTCCACAGGATATGATCATGGTTCAGACCCCGCTGAGGATAAGTGCCATCTTCCCTGAACATTAAATATTTTAGGAAGCGCCTCTGAAATGACGGCTGAGTAAGCGTGGCACTTGTATATAGGGGACCAAACAATGGAACCGTAGTCCAACTTTGATCTCACGAAGGAGTAATACAAGAGCTTAAGGGTGGATACGTTTGAAAAGTGTTTACAAGTTTTCAGTATAAAACCCAAAGCTCTAGAAGCGTTAGCCACCATCTGATCAATATGACTGGTGAAACAGAATTTCTCATCGAAAACAACACCTAGATCCCTCACCGTATTGCGCCTAATCAAGGTGGAATTATTTATGGTGTAATTAAAAAGTTGCATATTTAGATCGAGAGTAGGAAACAACACTGCACTTGGAGATGTTTAAGCGAAGTCTGTTAGCCACACACCATCTACTGACCGTATCAATACTGGCTTGAAGAGACAGGTGATCCTCGAATGCATCGATGCGGTGGAACATGTTCAGATCGTCAGCATAGGCGAGAGAGCTGCAGTCTATCAGATGGACCAGATCGTTGATGAATATGTTGCCCAGCAGTGGCCCCAGGTTGGACCCCTGGGGGACACTCGACGTCGGTACAAACGTTTCCGATGTAAAACCCTCGATTTCGACAAATTGACGACGATTGAAGGGGTAAGATTACAATACTAAGATAAGTTTGTTAGAGAAACCGAACTGGTCAGATGCCTTCCGTAGTAAAATGTGATGATCAATTTGGTCAAAAGCTTTACAAAAGTCTGTGTAAATGACATCGACTTGACTTCTGCTGTTAAGGGTGTCTCAGACATTAGAGGAGAAAGAGCAGAGATTAGTCATGCATGATCTTCTGGAAAAAAGCCGTTTTGATGCAATGACAATCTATTACATATTTTGAAGAATAGGTATTTCTGTAAGACAATCTCTAGCACCTTGGAAAAGTTGCATAATATGGAAATACAACGATAATTTTGTACTAGAGATAGATCACCTTTTTTGAGAATAGGGCAAACCCTGACAATCTTCTAAACCTCCTGAAACACACCAGTGTTCAAGATCAAGTTGAAAATGTGACAAAGACGAGCACTCATGACTGAGTATTTTTTCTTTCATGAAGATGTTGTCAATTAATTTTCTTGATAACCAAGACAGAAATCGCCTTCTTCTGGGTAGCTTAAGAGGTGTACAGGCAGCAAAGTTATTAATAAGAATCTCATAGAAAGACTGACATATGCTAACAACATCAGGAGATTCAAGAACCGAACGCGAGGCCAGCCAGTGTGCAATAACGATGCCTACAACCTTGGATAATCAGCTTTACGAAAGTTGTAGTGGGGTGGTTGAGCGTTGTTCACAGGAAAGTTGACGGCATGAGGAAGTACCGCCTGAAAATCAAGAGGCAGAGCAGGATGATGTGGATCCTCCTCGACTAGAGGCACATCATTATGAGCTACATTAACCGCAAAGTTGGCAAAAACAAGGTCAAGGAAACGATTGTTTAAATTTGGGACAGTATTATACTGTTTAAGGCTCAGGAACTCGCTGAAGTTTAATAAACCTTTGTGTCTGGGACCAAAAGGAACAGAGGATGAAAAGGAGGGAATGTGAAATCGCCCAGAAAAATTAATTTTTTTGAAAGCATTTTTTCTAGTGACGAGAGGAGGTCAAAAAAAGTTTCGGCGCTGGTGGGAGAGGGAGGGATGTATATAATAAATGCGTAAAATAAAAAATAATTTAAAGTGAGCTTACAGCTTAAGAAGTCTATATTTGCCATTTGGTGTTACTGATATTTGAAAGATCCAGTAGTAAAGAACTAAGCCTTTTGTGAAGACCGAGCATGACTCCCCCTCCCTGGGACTGGTGCCTGACACCGCTGAGAGTTTAATATTTTTGAATAATAATTTTAAGAAAATGGAATTTTATTTATTTAGTAAATAAATTGTATTAGTACAATTTGTTTAGTTTTTTCGTTCCTTTTTGTTTTTTTTTTCGATCAAAAAGAAGTCAGTTTATTCAAGAACATCTATTACTGTTTATAAGGGTTATTGTTGGAAAATATTTAAATAATATCGCTAGCATTTATTGTCAAAAGATGCCGATACGATACCGATACCATCGACAAATAAATATGTCGATATTGGTCGATTACTAATTATAGTTTTATCTCGTTCTGTGTAACATTAATAATTATTTTCCATGTGTAATGACATTTTTCGATAATTTATGCATTGAAAAAAGTCATCACACATGGTATCGAAATGTCACAAATTTTATCAAACGAACCATTTTATTATTATTATTATTATTATTAATTATTACTGTATTATTTAGATATCTCCTGTGGTTCACAAGAAAACAAAACCAGTTCCAAAGAGCAAACCTGAAGATGAGGAACCACAGATCGAGACTCTGTCACTTGCTCCCTTTACACCAAATCCAAAAATTGTGTTTGACAATGTTGTTGTTGGAAGCATCCAAACCAGAAAATTAATCATAAAAAATCCCACTGGACATGATGTGAACGTAGGTTAAATGCATTTAAATTCTTATCTACTATGCATTAAGGTACTAATTCTATATCTATATACACTTTGATTCTACATGAAAAAGATGTAGATAAACGTTGCTACAGCATGGGTTTGGAGATATATCTTAAAGGAGCTACTACGCTCTGATTAAGATGCCCAAAATTTAGTAATTAGGAACCGGGTTGAGCAAAAAAAAAACGAGTTTTCATGCGTGAAGGTAAGCAGCATTTCGTCACCTCGAAAATTGTATTTGACAATTAGTTTTTGTTCGTTCCGCACGTATCTGATCTTATACAATCCTGATTTAAAGTTTTGGGTTGTGTTAATTTATACGGTCCGGTCTCGGCTTCGAGAAAGTTCAGGGACGTTTTAATTTCCGTCGTGATCAGCTCATGGAAAGAAATTCTTTTGCTCCTTGGATATCTGAATGAGAATTATGATTGCAAAATAAAATTTAATTTTAGTTGTTTATAAAAAAACCGATACCTGAGGAAATGAATCTTGTTCTGAGTTGGAGTGAAGCCAGAATTGAAAAAGGAAGCGAACGTCTTTTAGAGATGGTATGGGGACCAACCAGTGAAGAAGCATGTAGGCTTAGTTTTATTTTATCTGACGGCAAAAGGATTAATAGAGACATAGCAATTACGTTCAAATCTATAATTCCAAAGGTAAGCATTGTGTATGCATTTGAGTTATTATATTGTAGATTACGCACAAAATTTTGCAAACATGCTTAACTTCAACCAATCAGTTTGTTTTAGTTTCAAGGGCTTTTATTTTTATTTCTGATTAGCCAGTTCAACAGCCTGCGAAAATAATCAATGTATTAATTGTAGTTAATGGATTTTCGACATATCTAAAGTACTGAACTTTTGTAGGCTGTTGGCGGCCTTGTATTGTCATTAATACATTAAATAATATATATTTATTCAGTAGACTGGTGGCCAGTTGGAGTTGCAAACATCAAATTTATTCCACTCCTTTCCCCAGATAGGAGGAATATATTGCTTTAAATGTAACCAAGCAGATTTCTTTAGTTAAATCCACACTTTTTCTCATATTATTTTTAAATTCAAATTATAACCATGTTCCAGTATACTATCAGATGGGAGTAAACGTTTTAGCCGCGAAATTTCCAGCGCAAACGAGAACGGTGCAAAACGTTCACAACAAAAATAAGCGCGTACAGGTTTATCTCTCGAAACAAATGTGAAATGTTCAAATTCAAAACATTCTTGATTGTTCAAAATACATTGTATTTGTTGAGAAAACCTTTTAGCTATAACTAGGAATGTTTAATAATTTTATAGGGATTCAAGTAATATGGTTAAAACTTCAAAATAATAAGAAACGTTAAACATATAGACTAATTAATCATAACTAAATCTATGGAAATAAGTAACAAAAATAATAAGAACAACCAAATGCAGATGACGCCAAATCGGTAAAATATTAAGATAATATATAATAGCAATACAAAAATTAAAATAATGATAGTATGCCCATACCTGTGCCCATACCACTGATAAAATCAAAATCTTAATACATAAATTATAGAGTTCTTAGCAAAGTTATGGAACCTTGTGTTTTAGGTATTGCTAGTGATTCCAACCATGGCTATGACTTCTACTTGTTTCTCATTTTTGCAAGGATTTTTTACATTTCTTTTGTGCAGTAAATAAGTCATTTTCATCAACGTTTAATATTTCGGTAGAGTCCCGATTATTTTTGTCCACTATTCTCTAACAGATCAAAAAACCCGTTTACATTTTCGCTATTGAATCCCTTACTTTTGGACAAGGATGTGACTTCCGTTTGCTGTAAGGAAATATTCGGATGTCTCTTCACAAATTGATAGAACCAATATTTTACGGCCGTTCGTTTCGTAAATTTCTGCTAAAATTACTTTTGATTGCGGTTTTGTTCCGCAAAGTAAAAGCCTCAATTTCCGCATTAAATACAGTACAGCGGTCGAAGGCTTATACCTTCTTTAGCTTTGATATTTGATCAGATTAAATGTCTTTTAAAAGTAGAGTTTGGAATATTATATATTTCACATATTTTTCAGTCCTAATTATTTTAACACATTTTTCATGTACATCACATCTCTGTCCACTTGCCATATTTCATGCCCTTTTGATTTGTTCTGCAATAAAATTGGGGAAAGTTACTTAAATTGGACCAGTACAAAATAGGCAACCCTTTGCTGGTATAAATGAGGAACCAGTTTTAATCCTAAACTGCATGCAAAATTTGTATCTTGTATCAAATTTACGGTAAATCGTCACAATTTATTGCCGGTGGACCTTACCACGTGTGTGACAATTTGCAAGGAGGCTGCATATTGGTTAAGCTACCACATTCTTATGCTGAGTCGCCATTCATTAAAGAAATGTTTGAAATATTGAGGTTGTACGATTTAGGAAGCCATACAATATAGGAAAGTTTCTCCTATTATATTGATAATATCTTTCGCCTGACAAATTAAAAGGCTTAAATGATACTCAGTGTTAAAGATATCGAATTTAAAATATTTGAATGTCCAATGCGATATTAGCAAGTCGCGAAGAAAGGGCATTAACAAAATTTTATATCTGGTAATTTTAAAACGATACTTTTTAAGACTTAATTTACGAGACAAAAGTTAGCGTATTAATTTAGGTAATGATAGCAATATCAATAACAGATCTGGACTTAGGAAACAGAAAGAAACAATTAGTGTTTGTTGTTGGCTTTTCATGAGTCCTTCAATGTTGTGAACGGTATTTTTTACATGGGTTAGTTTGCGCTGTAAATGTTTTGCACGGTACATCTATTGGGCTGTAAATTTTACTGCTAAAACGTAGCTACTACCTATATCTGATTACTTTCCGACAACATACTATCAAAGAAAATTATACTACGCCAAGAGAATAGTCACTCGATGCCCGTTTGGGACACAGGAAGTTTGGTCACCGACAGGTAAATGATCTCTTTATGCAAACTTTTATAACCCGAAAATAGGGAAGTTAGGTCCCCATTTCTAATCATCGCTAGGTAAATTTGCCGTATACTCGCTTCGCTCGCTCGGGGGGCGCAGCCAACAGGAGTTATTCCAAACATGTAAATTAAACAGTCATGTATTACTGTAAGTAGGTATATGCTATTAAACTAGGGATCAAATTACCTGTACCCATCAAACTATTAAATCTCTGGTGATCAAAATACGTGTTTTTTTAATTACCTCCTGCTCTGGGGACCAACGTGGAAACATCCCGCGTTTGCTTGCGAAGGATTGAACTTTTCAACAGCTCAATAAACTATTAAGAAATTCAATCCGTAAGCGTCGGCCTCGTGTATTTGATTCCTATTAGCAGGCTAGCTAGCTTTGATAATAAATGGCTAGATATTAGGCACAAAAAATATTTACAAATATTGAATATTTTTCTGATAGTTCTTTCGAGCATAAAGCAGACTGAGTGAATCGATTAATTACTCCACCACTAATAACTACCTAGCAGGTGGTTAATAAATGTGGCTATCGCCAAAGCCAGACATACTTTCGTCTTCAAAATATAGTTATTTACAGCGACAACGGGGTTTCGGCGGTTCGGAGCTTGCTCATCTTGGTGTAATATAATTTTCTTTGATACTAATTTTACTTGTTATAATTAATATTTGAATATATAACTATGTTTCTAACAAAATGCTTTATTTGCAATTTTTCGGTCGATTATTTGATTTGAAAATTTAATCAGTTTACTGGTATTTCATAATAAGTTAGGCTTGTGATTTAAATTGTTACCTATGTCTCCACTTCAGTTTTATTGAAAATTTATATGTAGGGCCGCTCTGCCTGGACCCAGAGTGTAATTGCACAAGTGTTAATTTAATGACTCTAAAAAACGTTTCGAGGAACAAATCTATCTTACCCCCGTTGTTAGAAATGGGAAATCTAAAAATGGAAATGATTAGTAAATGCAATTATTATATTGTCAAAGAGGATTATTGGGACGCTTCCCATTACGGGTCGCAGAGTATATTTGCTTTTGGTGATCCTCTTTTAGCTCAGATGGTGATGAATAGAATAATAACTCGCTGACTTCGAAACAAATGTACTTATATTGATGCCCAGGTTTAGTATAAATGTACGTTTATCATGTGTGATCGTCATATTGTCGTTGCATCAGCGTGTTCTAATTCCTAGAAATTTGAAGTTTTCCGGTGGTAGCGTTATTTCGTTTTGTTATTTTGGTGGATTTTGTTTCTATTGAACATAAAACATTATTTAGCACGTAAACTTGGCCTGGTTTTAAAATGATTGCTGACTGTTTGTGATTATATAACATCGATTTTTTAATCTCATTGATAGGAAACAATGCCGGGATTGTTTAGAGCAATATTAATAACATCGGATATTTAAAAAATATGTGGGTTATTTACACCTTTTGCCGTCAATTATATTAACTTTAATGATGATTGGATTTGTATATCAGTATTTTTAATTATTATTATCCCTCTCAGAGTATGCGCATTTTCTAAGAAGGATAATGATTGATTTTCGGTGTAACTTAAGCTGCTTAGTAGGCACCAGTTTTTAATGGTTTTGTTTTACTTATGCTTTATATTAGCGAGATCGATGATGATGACTGCCGGGTTGGTTTGAATGTGTATTTAGAATGCTATGTACTGTACGACTGTAATATGATATCTACTATAACTGGTTCATGTCCTATGATTCCTTAATCCGTCTTTCTTTTAATATATGTTTCCTTATTCTATCCATGATTCTTTATTCTATCTTTATGTTGGCTAATTCTTATATATATTTACTTGGTCTAAGTTTTCTTCTATCAACGTATATGTTATTTCTGTTTCTATACTTTAGGGTTCCTTATTTTATTTCCTTATCTTATCTTATAATAAGTTTTCCTAGTTATGTTGGCTTATTTTTCTACATATTTTATCGATCTATACATATTTTTCCGGCCGGAAATTTCCTTTTTCCCCCTTATCTCTAGTATAACTAATATCTCTAATTAGGTAATATCTTATAAACTTCATACATATTCATATATGGATTCTAATTTCATCTACTTGTTCCTCATGCTGTCCAAGTGTCCGACTTATGATCTTCCCTATAGGGTATCTGAGACAGTTGGCTACAACACTCCTTATACGTCCTGTATATACTTTTTGGCTTATGTCTGCCTTTTCTGATTTCGCTTCCTAGCTTCTCCTTTATTTCAGTTCACCATTAAAACTCTATTTCTTATATCTCTATTTTACTCCTTAATTTCTCTTTTATTTAAATGACTATGACTTTCCCAGTAAAGTACTATCGTTAAACACTTTCATTTAAAATTATAACTTTTCCTAGTTATTTATACCTCTATTTTTCTCTATATCAACTTTCTATTTCTCATGTAACTTTGAACGACTACATGTTTTTGTCATGATTTACTCTATCATCAACGTTCGCGTTCCGAATTCTATTTCCTAACATATTTCCGTGAACTCTGTTTTTTACTTTTGCTATTCCCTAATTCCCTATACTTAGTTGCTTAGTTTCTGATTTCTTCTTAGTGTCTGGTTTCTTTGTGTTTACTTAGTTTTTGGTTGCGTTTATTTAGTTTCTGATTGCTTCTCTATTACTTAGTTACGGGTGTTTTCTTAGTTATTTTTAATTTTCTTTGTAGTTTACTTCTTCCCTTGGTCCATTTCGAAGTATTCCCCTAGTGTATTGTTTCATAGTTTCTTGTTTCTTCTTACATATAAGCTGCTTTCTTCTAGTTTCTGTTACTGTATGTATTTTAGATAATAGTGTTATATGACTTCCATTATTCTTTATGTCCACGCCTTTGTGTTTCACCTATGCGATTTGCCCAGTAGGGTGCTTATCGTTAACACTTGCGTTTAAAATCGTAACTCTATTTCCTAGTTCCTTATTTCCAATTTGCTACTCAATTTCTCTTTTATTCCGACGCCAGTGTGTTTTCACTATGATTTTCCCATTACTAGGGTACTTATCATTAACACTTGCGTTTACAATTGTAACCTTATTTCCTAGTTACTCATTTCTCCATTTTCCTCCTCAATTTCTCGTTTATTCTTATCGCTAACACTTTGCGTTCAAAATTGTAACTCTATACTCTAGCTACATTTCTTTATATCTGCATATACTTATTTTTTCTTGTTCCTCGCCTAAGGGAGATTATCTAAGGTATTTGTCAATGATATTTGTGTTTTAAAATTATAATTGCCGGCAACTTTTTCCCCCAAAAATTGCTAGTAACCTTTTCTCTACGTAGTCGCCCTCTTTAATGGCACATGATTAACTGAAAATTTACTTCTTCATTATGGTTCTCTTTGTTTTCTTGCCTTTTGATATGAACTGGTGATGTCTTGGTCCTTGAGCTTAATTTGTTTTATTGGTTTTTCTTATGCTTATTTTACCATGGAATAGAGATGTTTTTATAAATCCGAGAGCAGTCAAGTTACTTCTTGAAGGAACGAAATTCCGCACGCAGAAAAGATTCACTCCCTCTGGAAGATGTGTGATGAACAACTCGAAGTCACCAATCTCCATACTCCGTAATGTTGATTGATGGTATCTTAAATCTGAAGAGAATCTGGTACAGAAATTAACCGTGTGGATCTTGATGGGTATGGATTGTGATTCGAGATTAATTTAATTCTGACGAAAGAATTTCTTTTTTGACTGACCCTGTATGTCAGGGTGCCCGGCAATCAAAATAGCACTTGTCAAAAATGGCTTAGGGAAAAAATGAAGATAGACTTGTTATGTGTACGGGGGTCAGAATGGCGTTACTTGTAGAAAGGTCGAAAAGGCATTTCCACCACGTGACTCCACTGTATATAAACAATTGAAATGCTTCCGGGGTTAGGGATCAGAACGGCGACCTCCACCACGTGTCAAACTGTATATAAATAGCTGAAATGCTTCCGGGGTTAGGGATTAGAACGGCGCCTCCACCACGTGTCAAAGAGGATTATTGGGACGCTTCCCTTTACGGGTCGCAGAGTATATTTGCTTGTGGTGATCCTCTTTGCTCTTTCAGGTTGCGTAGCTCAGAGGGTGATGAATAGAATAATAACTCGCTGACTTCGAAACAAATGTATGTATATTGATGCCCAGGTTTAATATAAATTGACGTATGCACCTATGTTGATAACCATGTTTAAAAATAATTTACCAGAAGAGCGTGAAGTGCATGACCATTCATTGAGGACTGATTGGACGCGACCTATTTGGTTCCCTTGAGGCGATTTGACGTTTCCTTGAAAGTACTTTTAGTTTATGTTGAATTTAAGAGATCTAATTCGTTTACTTTATATTGGTATGCTTAAAATCGAAAAAAGAACCAGGCGTTTGGTTCCAGCCAAATTTATGGATTTTTTCGTTTTTATTAGTTAAAATTAGATTTTACCAGGTTTATGAACTACCAGGATCGATAATCGAAAATTAAAATAAGTTAAAAACTAACTTTTACGATATGTTAAAAATATGTTCGGTTGGTTCTTTATTCGATAATATGCTTAATCAAACAAGTAATTACAATAGGATTACCAAGAGCCTTTTTCGATTATGAAAATTATTATTTTGCAATAAACTGGAACTTCAAAGTAAAAATCCATTCTGCATCAAAATTTAAACTTTAATTTTTGTAATAGTAAAATAAATTATATTAAAATTATCTGAGTAAAAAATAAGAAATTTTACCTACTAACATTTATAAAAATATATGGGTTTTTTGTTATAAACTATGTAGATACTTTGGTAAGATAATAATACTGTGCCAAAAAATATTAGGTACAACGGTAAGTAACAAAAGCGTCGTATAAAACTAAACCTTGAAACTTTAATTTTCTTTGGTAAAAAATATGCATTTTCTTAAACTAAAACACGCTTATCTAACTTAACAATAATAAAAAACCTATTTCTAAACCAACAAACGTAGTGTATCTAGATAGGTACTTGAGTAATAAACAACGTGTGTAAAAACTACAAAAAAACAAACAAATATTTTTTTGGAAACTTGATCACTAGATATTTTCAAATTGAAAGTCAATGTCTGCGTTGAATCAATCAATGTCATCAACGATATTATCATTTGATAATAAATTGGTATAGAACTCTTGTTCTGATGATGGTATCAAATGAAGAATTGATTGGATATCCTTTAATTTTGGAGTAGAAATAGCCTTTCCTTCGGCCCATAGCAATTCTAAGCTTTCTGGAAAGAGCTGATATTTTTTTATGTTTTGTTTAGGTTTCAAGTCAATTTCCTCAAACGGGTTTTTCCGTAGAAGACAGGTTCTTAAAAGCAAACTATAGGGATTATCTTTCCTCAATTGAATTTATTTTGTGGAGAGCCAGTTTATTTTGTTTCCTTCTGTATTAACTTTTCTATTAATAATAGCTTTTTCCATACCTACAGTCCATTTTTTCCATTGCGGTAACCTTAAATGAGTTTTTCTTCCTACATGTTTTAATTACATTAATATAATCTTGAGGGACGTATAATCTTTGTTAATACTTCAATGCTTTTTCGATATGACTGAAATCGGAATCGTTGGGTAAAAAGCTATGACCTGATTTTAAAAATTTCATAGATATAATTTTTAAAGAGGGATGATGCTGAAGAATAAATTTCATCATGAGGCACATTTTGATATTTCTGTTTTGACCCCCACACGAGTCACTCCATCTCCATTGTCGTAATTCAGTAATGTTCTTATCTAGGTACATTTCTGAAAACTTTTTTAGACAAGAACCTACTTCTTGGGCTCCCCTTTCAGTCATTCCTTCTGTCCAAACAAAACAGTATCTTTTATCAGTTTTCTCCCGAATGAATCCCTAGGTTATAAAACCACAACTGCCTTTTATAGAATATGATCTTCGTCGAATTGTTTCGAGTACAGGGTTATCTTTGGCTTCTTTAATATCTAATTTAATTCTATTTCTTGCGTTTTCAACAGCTTTTAAATGTCTATCAACGCTTTCCTACTTAAGTTAAATCCAGTGAAAAATATTTTTATGTGTTGACAAACTGACTGGATCTTCCACTTCTTCTTTATACAAATTATACATGAAATTACTACCGTCATATACGATGGCAAAAATTCTTTTTCAGTAACAGATCGACGATAATGTGATTTATATTTTGGGAGTCTGCTAATTTGTTCTATTAGGTACATACTTTAAATATTTTATCATTAATTGGTGAAGTCTTGTGGTTTTTATGTGCTCCACGATGATCTTTTATGTCCAAATTTCGAAAATTTTTAAGGGCAGTATCAAACATAGTTCGCCAAACGGTAAAACCTTCTATGGCATATTTCCTGCTAAAATTTCTTTTAATAGATGGATTGGCATTTCTTCTACGTTTAATATCATTTTGTGTAACAAGCAGATATAAAAGAATTTTGCCTTTCGTAAGATCCACCATTCCAAAACTTGTCAAAAAAATCTTTCCTAATTTCCATAGAAACCTTCTCAAAACACTTTTCTTTACAGTTACATATGTATTCAACAAATTGTTTTGGCATTTTTTTTCCTGCTTTGCTGCAGTAAGCTATGCGTTTGAATTTTTATTTCTTTTTCCAATTTCTTCTGTTTGATTCGGAAATTTTCTTTTTCTTCCCTTTTTAGGTTTTCCTTTATTATTTAATATTTCATCATCTTGGCCGCCTCTGTTGAAACTACGATTCCGTTTATTTTTTCCCCTCACTAAATCTTCCTCGCTATCGGAGCTCTCCGATTCAATTTGAAAATCAGGATCGCGTATATCTTCATCAGAATCACTTTCTGTCAGAGCTGAGATCGATTCTTGGGGTAGTCTTGATGGACCAGGTAAGCTTAAACCGAGGCTTACAGGTATTTATATCGTTATGATTACAAGTCGTATTATTAGGCAAAACAGTCGTAGCACTGGAAGATTTCTGGTACCTACTTGTTTCATGGTAACGATTTTCTTCGAAGATAGATTGGATGGCATTCTGAAGCTCAGTCTCGGTAGGCAGCTGGGCAGACAGGAACTGATATAATTGTGGTTTGGCATGGTTCTTTGTTTCAATAGATTGGACGGAATTCTCAATCTTCTTATGGTCCTTGGTTGTTACTGAATAAAAGGTTTTGGGAGACTTGTCAAAATGTTCTATAGTAAACTGAACGGTATTTTCATTCTCGTTTTCATTTTTTACTTTCATTAAAATGCGTGGTGTTTTCAGGCTGAAAATAAAAAATAGTTGAGATACTGACTCTTAAATTCACGTTTTTTTTTATGTAACAATAAATGGAAACTTTATTAGTACATCCTAAATAATTATTTATTAGTATTTGGCAGACCTTAAGCATGGTGTTCCACGATATTTCAACACTTAACTACCATGCGGTATTAAATACCGCTTACTGTTTGCCCAAATGCCAAACAAAGTGTTTTAATGGTTTAACATTAATCAAATACGTTAAGACACGCATTATTACTAAAAATATCTACTTGTTGGTATTATTATTATAATTATTATTATTATACAGGAATCGCAAATTTGGAACACAGAACCAGCCACCAATATCAAAGGGTCCACGAGTAGAATTTTGCCAAATTAATTTTACACAAATTATTTGGGGGTTATAATAAGAAATTATGGTAATTTTTACTTACCTGATGTATTTCCAAAGACTGAACTGCATTTTCTTGCTTCTCGAACACTAATCTACACATTTCTTTGCATCTCGACATTTCTTACCCGAGATTTTTGCAATAAAACTACGTTTTTAACAGGTCGGTACACGCGCTCAATGAAGTATTTGTGGTTCTTTATTCGAAAACAAACGTAACTGAATAACCATTTTCGAAATACAAGCTTCAGTTCACAGATGTCAAGCCTAATAAAAATTGGTTTGGCGATTGGTTCCGTTTATAGCAATGTGCTGACGTAGATTTCTCATTTTTAGCTGTTTGGCGGTTGGTTCCTTTTCTATATCACAATCCAATTATCTTTCAAAATCAAGTATCATGATCAAACTTTAGACTGAGTGTTCTTTTTTTATACTAGAATCTCTTAGTTAACAATAATTGCAAAACAGTAAAAAGCTCGAGCACTTTGTCAAGTTCTGAATACAAAAATTGATAGTGCACGAGCTCTTTACTATTTTGCTATTCCTAACATTATAATTACATTTACTAATCATTTTCATTTTTAGATTTATCATTTTTAACAGTGGGGGTTGTGTCTTAGGGTCACTAAATTAGCAGTTGTGCAATTTACACCCGCAATTTCCGGGCCAGGCGAAGCGACCCTACATGCATTTTTTCAATAAAACTTAAGTGGAGAAATCCTCCACTACGGTATAGAACATATCTACAATAAGCTAGGATTTATTTAATTTTTAATGTATATTTTTATTTATAGCGAGTAAAAGCAAGTGGTACAAAAAGTAAGACAAAACCAAAAAAGTCTCCAGTAAATCTACCGCTGACTCGAAAGTCAGTATCACCAACAAAGAAGTTAAGACCTCAGAAAAAATCACCAGTCAAATATCCATCCCCAAAGGGGAAATGTTTCATGAAATACGCTTCACCACCTCAAAAATATCAAGATCGGCAACAAGTAGAATACAATATATTTAAACAAGAGCAGTATAGTATTTCTCAAACGCGACAACTTTATAATAATCAGATTGGTCCATGGGACAATAAAAATGATAGTTTTAAAACAAGATTTGCGCGCAAAGAAAATAAAGAAAACCTTTCGCCCAATCAACAAGGGTTTCTTTGTAATGTAAGCGGCTCGTTTACGTCCCCAAGCAACGCCACTTTCTTCATGGAAACCGAAAAAAATAAAGAACGCAGGGATACTTACGTTTTAGATCCCATGCTTGAACGGAGAGATACATATACTCTTCAAACAGACAAACTGGAGAGAATTGTTGAAACGAATGCGACTTTCGAGATGCGGAACAGATTACATGATGCTGCCGAATCGTTTTTCATAGACAGTAAAGAAAATTCCCCATGTTTTAGAGATAGTTTGGAGTCGCCAATCTCTAGTCTACCATTGCGATTAAAGAATGATCAGAATGAACTCACGCCCTCTCTCGAAAGTATGCTCAATGATAGAAGCACAATTAAAAAACCTAGGGCATCGCCGAAGTTTGGATATAAGTTAAAAGTTCAGCAATTGTCATTCTCACCAGCATTGCCTTCCTATAATAATGCGAGTCCCAACATATTTTTACCGTCGATTTGCTCTTCGAGCAGTAAGCCTCCTTCCACCGATAACTCCTATGAAATTAGTGGAAAATCTGCAGTGGAACTATTTGCTCAAACTAGCATACAGTTGAATGGAAGTAACGAAACTTACACTAAAGCTAATATAAGTTCCGAGACGTATGTAAAGGGCAACTCTAGCTTTGAAACATATATTAAAGATAATATTAGTGGAGACACTTATGTAAAAGATAACTCTGTTGGCGATATTGATCATTTGGATGTCTCTCCTTTATCAAGTAGAACTCATCGAGTTCCTTCACCGCTTTTCTTCAAGCCAAAATCCTTTGAATTTTCACCGGATGTTGAACACTCACGAAACGATTTTGAACCGCGTATGGGACAAAATCTGTCTGCCATAGCAGAGGAGTCTGGTGTGTTTAATGATAGTCACTTGCGAGCCGGCTTGAAACGCAAAAGTGCGAGCTTTAGTAATCAGCCCACAAAGCGGGAAAGGACCAGCGCAGAGCCTAAACACGTTTGGTCGAAATCTGGAGGAGCAGCTGTTAGAATTGCCAAAAACACATCGAGTTTGAATTTGAAGAAATTTACATCAGCGTGTCAAGGCATAAATCAGCCTTTATCTTCTATATCTGAAACCATTTCAAAAACTGTGATTGTTAAAAATCCTTTTTTATATGCCAATATAATTGACCCCTTCATGACATCTCAAATTTATTGCAACGAGGATTGGATAGACCAACAGGAGAACAATTTTAAAAAATGGCTTAATGCTCTTTTAACCCCTCCTGATGAATTGAGCACGAAAAATGAGGTCGATGTCGCTAAAGTGTGGCAAGAATGTACTAAAAAAGAAGTATCTGCAGCGCCTACCAAAGAAATGTTGTCTTTAAATTACCACACCAATAGAAAGCTTGATTATTTGCGAAAACAAGCCCAGCAACTATTTAGATCTGAACATATGAGTTCTGTCTTGCAAAAAGTATGTCTTGTTGTTGAAACTGGAAAACTTTCAATTCGAGAAGACAAAGATTTACATCTAAACTTGAAGCTAAAATCTGACATTACACGATTAATCTTGGGTTATAACCCGTTATGGTTGAGGATTGGTTTGGAAACAATCTACAATGAAATTATACCTTTAAAATCCAATTCTGACACACATAGCTTAGCCAATTTTATTTTGGAAAGGTTTTTAAAGGATCCTCATTTGATGAAAAAATATAAAACTGTTTATGCACCCAAGTATTCATCAGATCTAAAAAAGTTTTTACTTAAAAAGTTTTTAATTTTAGTATACTTTCTTGACAAGGCCAAAACTGAGAAATTAATTCAACACGATCCATGTTTGTTTTGTAAAAACGCAGTCGAAAAGGAGAGCAAACTGGTTCTTACCCACTTTGCTAGAGAAACCTTGTCAGCGGTCGGCGATATTACCAAATATCTGAAATGTTTAGGCTATATAGTGACTCATTCCCAATCTTATATTCATGAGTTTGATTATGCAGTTAAAAATGTAGGTGCCGATTTACGTGACGGAGTCAGACTTGCAAGAGTAATGGAAATCATTCAGATGAGAAATGATCTTACTGTTAAGCTCAGAGTTCCTGCTATTTCAAGACTGCAAAAAGTTCACAATACGCAGCTTGTATTTAAATCATTAGAAGAAACTGGCTATGAGATCCAGGGTGATATTATTGCCAAAGATATTGTTGATGGACATAAGGAGAAAACCTTGTCATTTTTGTGGCAGATCATCTACAAATTTGAGGCTCCTCTAATGGTCAAACATGCGACAACCATTCAAACTTGGTTTAGAAGTCTGCCGGTACTATTAAAAAGACGTAAATTGCAAAGGATTCGCAAAGGACGAGAAATTGCTGCCAAGAAAATCCAGTTATGGTATCGACGTCAAAAAATGTCGCAAATATATTTTGCTTTATCGGAATTTGTCGTTAATTACATTGAAGAACGAAGACGCTCTCTCGCTGCAATCAAAATACAATCCTTGTTTCGAATGAGGATCTGCCGCAGACGTTTTTTGATTCAGTACGCAACGATTACAAAACTTCAAGCTTATGCCAAGGGTTGGCTTATCAGAAATAATTACAAACAGAGAGTTGACGCTGCAATAGTTATTCAGACGATATTCAGAGGATTTGCTTGTCGAAGACGATTTTTACAAATGAAACGCGCTGTTATTACTACCCAAAGAAAATACAGAGCTTTGAGTGAGATGAAACGAGTAAAATTGGCATATGAATGTCTAAGGAGAGTAACGATAACTGTACAGAGGAGGTTTAGAGCAAGGATGCAGATGAGAGTTTGTCACAAAGAATATACTACTTTGAAAGATGCAGCTGTTAAGATACAGAGCTTCTATAGGATGTTCGTTATGCAGAAACAATTTCTACTGCTTAAAAATGCTACGAAAGTGATTCAGACTCGATATAAAGCACAAAAGAAAATGCAAAGTACACGAGCTGGCTATTTGTCCTTGAAACAAGCGACAGTGTTTGTTCAGCGACGATTTAGAGCCAATTTATTAATGAGGCAGTACCGTCACGCATTCATTTCGTTGAGAAGGTCAGCAATCCAAATTCAAAGCTTTTATAGAATGCATTATTTAAGGAAACAATTTGTGCACCTTCAGTCAGCCACTTTGCTCATTCAGATCACGTATAGAGCACAAATTGCTATGAGAATAGAAAAAAATAAATACTTATCTTTGAAAAATGCTGCTTTGTTCGTTCAGAACCGCTTTAGAGCGAATCTAGCAATGAAAAAAAATAGGGAATACTTCATTCAAATTAAAAGAGTCGCCATACAAATTCAGAGTCATTATAGAATGTATGTGTTACGAAAGCATTATTTGAAACTTCGAAAATCTGCCAAAATTATTCAGCAGAGATATAGAGCGCAAAAGGCAATGAAAGAGCAGAAATCTTCTTTCGTTATTTTAAAGAAGTCCGTTTTGAATATCCAGCGGAGATTTAGAGCAAACCAATTGGGGAAAGAAACTCGGCGACAATATCTACAGATCCATCAGGCAACTATTACTATTCAGTCATACTTTAGAATGCATAAGGCTAGAAGACATTTTATATTACTGAAAAGGATAACTATTTTTGTACAAAGAAAATACTTGGCAATACAAGCTGAGAAGAAACAGAGGGGACAGTACCAGAAGTTGAGATTTGCAACTTTAGTGCTGCAGAGAAGATGGAGAGCAAGGCAAATGTGCATGCAAGAGAAAGCTCGCTATACTATGTTAAAAAAAGCTACCGTGAATATTCAACAAAGATTTAGGGCTAATAAGTCAATGTTACATGACAGGCGAGCATATGCGGAAATGAAAACTGCTACTGTTAAGATCCAGTTGTGGTATAGATCTATACAAAGCATGCGAATTTGTAGGCAACGATATCGTTTACTTAAAAAGACTGTCATTACTATAGAGCAGCGGTACGTGGAGTTAAAATTGATGCGTGATGCACGAGCTAAATATGAAAAGTTACAAAAAGCGACGAAAATTATACAGCAATATTACAGTTCATTAGTTCAAATGAGAATTTGTAGAAAGTCCTTTTTGGAACTAAAATCTGCCACAGTAGCAATGCAAAGGAGA
>JAEQML010056849.1:0-33226 GCA_016904865.1 Pissodes strobi
TATATATTTTTAAAAACTTTCATAAAATAAAACCGTTTAATATTTCTTTTTGTTGGCAAAAAGGGCCGAAATAGATAATATTATGGCAGAGATGATGTAAGAGTTTACTAATTCATAATAGTCTTATTGTTTGGCTCAGTCTTGGACACAGTGTGATACGATCTCGCACCTGAGGGTGAGGGCGGTCCCTTTACACGCGATAAATGCAGAAAAATTAAATGAGGAATGTGGATTAAATTTTTTTTTCACATAATTTTTGCCCAAACTAACCAATTCTTTTGGAGACGTGTGGCCATTTTTTTTCTATTTTTAAACGGTTGTCTTTAAGAAAGGAAAAATTGGGTATTTTCCAAAATTTTCAAGAAGATTTAAATTTGCTTTCTGCAAATTTATGGATACGTGTCGGGGAGGGACAATATTTTTTAAAATAATCTGAATTTAGTTGAATTTTTGACACAAGACTTAAAACAATTAAAACCAATATATAATCAAAACATATTCATAAACAGAAAAATGTTTTCTTTAAAAAGGCCTCTCTTAATAGTAGTAGTTGAGGGGGAGGGCAAAAGGCATAGCTCATAGACCCAGAGGGCCGTTGTAGCAAGCCCAGATCTGCTCTCAACCACCACCTCCATCTCCAGTCCACTCTAAGTCATCCTGACCTCCTGATGCAGGTCAAAGTCTCTCTCCTCGTCCTGCAATATTGTCGACCCGACGACGGACGGGGCGGGGCATACTTCACTTTTGCAAAGGCAGCGCACCTGCCCATGTAATGGAAGGGGATTTCATCCTCCTTCCCAAATCCCGGACGCTAATTTGTATCGAGCGTACGAGATCCCGACTTTTTATATGGCGAACTATAATGTAAATGTGCAGACTTTTCATATTTTGGGTTAGTTTTGGTTGGTTGCGCTCCCGTAGCGAACGGAGGGCCATGCATGAAGTGTTCAAATATTTGGAGTAACTAGCTAAGATTTATATTACAGGCAATACAAACCCTTGATAATTATATGGCAAATACTGCATTATTAAAAGAAAACACAAAACAGCTTACCTTCTTGTAAGGGCTCTTGCCTTACTTACCTCCTTATTTCGTTAATAATAACACAAACATACAAAACAACAGTATTAATTATGTTTTTAAACCGTAAAATCCGCCTCGAAAATCTAAAATCATAAACAAAACCAAACCAACTACGTCAACCGACGTGATCTAATTCTAATTGCGAATGCATCGACACCTGAAACGACACTTGACCCTTCCCTTCAAGAAGAAAAGAGATGAGATGAGGAAGTTGACAATAAAACGTTGCCAAGTTTCAAATAGACACCTATGAAACAAAGGATTGCAGTACCCACCAACCCACCTATTCTTTATTTGTATTATTGGGTCTTAAATGTCATAATACACCATAAAATAGTGGAATCGTTTATTTATCAATCATTTCTGGCTTGTTTTTTAATGTTTTTAAAAAAGAAAGATTTAAATAAAAAGTCATTGTTGAAAAACAAAGGCAACAATCGGCAACATGCAAGCTACTGCTTACTGCTAAAAATAATACAAGCACAAATTTGTGCGCCTCATACGGTTACTAAAATTCGCTAATTTAAAGCTCCGTCTTGTGCAACGGGACGGGTGGAGAGCGTAATACCATATCGGCAATGCATGACTCGTATGAGGCAAAAAATTCTGGACATACTATAGCTATGTTATGCGGTAGGGCAACGATTTGAGCGTTTACAAGATAATATTTTAAACTTTTATTGTATTTTTATACTTTTATGATTGGAAATTAGTTAAAAAACATCTTACATTGTAATTTTTACATGTGAGGCCCAGCCTCAGTTGCTTTATACGAAGGGCCACCACTGACAGGCATGCTATAAAAAGCATTTTACTGGACGCTCGATACGAAAATGCACCCCGGGCAGGTAGCGTTCTCCTCTAGGCTCATGTGCCTTCTTAAGCAGCAGTGCCCTGTAATGACCTCTACCACGGGGTCCAGGGACCGCCTATCTTTCGCTAAGAGCCATTTCGTCTTGGCTTTATCACGCTCGACGATAAAGTTCTTGGCCTGTCTGCTCGTTTGAAAGTTTCTAGACTGTCTTGAGAGGGCCTGATCAGTTCTTTCTCTAATTACTGACTCTTACTTAGGCTCGAGCTCTATACATGGGGAGCCAGAACCGAGCCTGGTGTGTTCATCTGCCACCCTGCTGTGTTCGGAACCCATATCAGCTCTACTCTCTTACTCTGAGCAAAGAACATTTTGTCGTAGTAAAATTTTCTTTGCTCTGAGCCAGCCGTACCAAGTCATCCCCGCACTCCTGGATCAATTTAGAATTAGTTCTAGGTGCACACGCCTTACTACATAGTCTTAATTTCTTTGTCTGACCTCGCCCATTGTTGCAACCATCAAAATTGCGTATACCTGTGCTTACTTTTCCAGCGGGAAGTTTTCCCGGGTGCCGCTAGTCTCCAAGAGGACTCCCGCCCCGCTCCGGAGGACTCTTGTCCTTCCAGTCGTGAGCATTTACCAGATTTTCGCAGTAGAACCCTGATCATCTGGCTAGACATAAATCCACATCAAACAAATGCAATGACATCAGATATCGACATTTAAAGATATGCTTGTACGACAGCTCTATAGATTTTCCAAACATGCACTCACCTCACAACTTAAATACGTCACTTGCAGTAAACCTTCATTTGAAGCAGCAAGAAAAGTTCCGGTACTTGGTGCTTTGAAATCTTTAGACAAATTGACTCGCTGCAGTTGCATTTCAACTTTTTCAAATGCGAAATCAGTCAAATGTTAACTATACTTTCGATTTAGCATCTGCAATTTTTTTCACGTCATTCTGATCTACTAAAATTTCAATACCGCGGCAATGATATAATATTCTTTAAAATTTGAACACTCGATATTTATGCTAAAGATAAGCTCACTGCCTCAATCTGAAATAAAGACTATAAAGGAAGTGACTCTAAAACAGTTTTACCTTCACTATTTTGTGGAATGTTCGTTATTTGTATAAAAGTTTCTCAAAAACGAGTAATACGAAAGTAGCTGACACATTTGCAACGTATAGGGAGTTTGGAAGTGCCTTAACTGATTATATGAAGGCCACAAATATCGAGTTTCGCCTATATGTTGAGACATCTGTAGATGCCATGAACATATTTTAGGACAAAATTGCATCAAGCATGAAATAACTAACCCAAATTGCAAAACATGTCACAAACAGCAACTACAAAAAAATTAAGAATTTTATAACAGTAGATCTAATAACACTAATAAAAAAACAGAAACAAACTAAAAAGAAACTTACATGGAAATCAACTAAAAACTTGTTAAAGAAACAAAAAAATATATATACCTGCTATAAATAACTTTCTTTTTTTATGACAGTGGCACACACACTAAAGGGAGATCCTATGGCGCTCGATGAGCGGTGTGTGTGCGAAGATGTTGTATGGCACGGTTCTTGAATAGTTGTAGGTTGTAATAAGGGGGGAAACATATGTCTTGGGAGTGAGTTCCATAGTGATGCAGTGCGCCAGACAAAGGAGTTCTTGTAAAGCGATGTTCTAGGTGTTTCCACTTGTACGACGAACTGGTGCGCTCTTGCCGTCTGTCGTGACTGTCTGACAGGCGTTGCTAGTGGCGGCCCAAAACCTGGGAACATCTGCCGTGATAGTATCTGTAAAACAGGGACATATCGGCCACATGTTTGCGGTGTTCCAGACTATCCAGATTCCGGGTCGCCGACGAGACTCTCTTCCAGCAGCTTTAGGGTGTGCTTTGGTGCTGCACACCACATTGTAGAGCAAGAGCAACTGCTGCAGTGTATACAGTTTTTTGTTGCGAAATAGCGCACCAAGCTTCTGGGAGGCTGATTTTGCGATGTTAGCAACGTGGTCAAGCCAGAACATATTGCTATTGACCGAGACACCCCATAGTCCGATTGACGAGGATGAAGGAATGGCCAATCCTGCCATAATGATGTCAGGGCCCGCCGTATTGGCCCTCTTGGTAAACGTGGCTGCTTGGATCTTTGCTGCATTGAACTGGACCAAATTTCTGTGGCCGCAAGTTGAACTTTCTCCAAGTTTTGATTAATTGCTGTAATCTGCTCCTGTCTGCGGTGATAAGTCTCAGTCGCTGGTAAAGGATTTTCTGATCTAAATTGGGACACAAGGGTAATATCATCTGCAAAACTGTAAACAGAATTATTCGTTTCGGTCAGCAGGTCATTAATATAGATGGGCAACAGAGTTAATATAGGTGAGGAGCAGAGTTGGTGAAAGTATTGCGCCCTGAGGAACGCCCGCGTTAATGGTGAATGTGTCTGAGATGTGTCCATCTACTGCAACGTGCAGAGATCGCCTCTTAAAGAAACTGGCAAGCTAGCTGGAGAGAGAGGCTGGCAGTCGAAAGAACGGCAGGTACTTGAGTAGTTGCTGATTGACTACACGTTCCATGACTGGAGATTATTGGATGCAAGGCAATTGGGCTGGGCGATAGTTTGAGGGTGTGGTTTTCTTATCTTTTTTGGAACAGGTTGCACTCGAGCGACTTTCCAGGAACATAAGTAAATCCCTTTTCGGTAAGACAGCGGAAAAAGTCTGGAAAAACGGGTGTTAGTTCGTTGGCACACTTCTCTAACACGATGGCAGGTATTCCGTCCGGTCCCTATGCCGCCTTTTGCGTATCTAGTTTAACGAATATCACGGTGATGAAACTTGCCTTCATGCCTTCTGCCATGAGTGTTGATGTTCGATATGGTGGGGAGAACCATAGATTTATGATTATAAAAATTCAAGACAGCAAAAATAACATAAAATCATTTTTGAAGGTTAAGTTTTGAAATCGGAGCGATATCTTTGGAAATAACATATTTTAGCAAGTTCATACCGCAAAAAAAATTTAAATAGTAAATTCCTAAGTCAGATAATCATATGAAACAGATGAGTAGGTTATCTCATTATTTAAAACAAACAAAATTATAGGATGAATAAAACTAAGACTATACCGCACTTTAACTATCCAATTATTTACAGGCTGATCTGCTACAAGAACTAATTACCTAAAGTTTAATAATAAGCGTTACTGATGTTTGTATATCTTCAGCTACTTCGACAAGTTATTTTGAAATATAACCACTCACATGACTATATTACATTCATCAACTCTTAATATAAGGACTAGACTACCAAAGATTTGGCATTATTTAATTCGAGCTAAAGGTTACTTTTACCGAAAATACCCGCAAGAAGAAGCATGTATATTGTATACCTTTGATAAGACTTTGATCTATACTCTCATTTATTAGGACTTTGCAGAGCATTATTCAAAAACCGTGTTCGTGTTTTCAATATTTTAAAAAATTGAATGTATTGCAGTTTGTGGTCGAACTGAAACGATTAGGGTTTTTGCGACAGTGACAAGTTTGAAGAAATGTATAGAAGATCCAATCATATTATAGAAAATAAAAGTAGCAGAGGAAAAATCGGAAGAACTTCAATCAGAAGCGTAAGAAATGGAGGACTTTGGATTAGAAATGTATAAAAACTTTGTTATGTTAGAAGCTTATTCGCGGTTTTATGCACTTGCGGAAAGTAAGACTGAAGCTGTAGATATTCTGCGGTAGGTATGAGAAATATATTAATAATATATGTGTATATTAGGAAGTTTAAAAATGTATTTAATAAAACAATGATAAATTAAATATATTTTTTTATTCATTCATAAAAAAATTATACATATAAAATACATTCGAAAGCGCACGCCTAGATGGTAACCTGGAATGGTCAAAAGCATTGTGGTGTTGAAGAAATTAAAATTGGTTGGCCATCTAAGTCAATTATATTAATTTTCAAAATAACAATTTTTTTAAAAGCAAATTCTTTGTTGCGATAAGAATCAATATGCTATTTCAAGTTCCCTTAAATGTGACAAAAATGCATCATGCTGTTGGTTGGAATGGGAATAGCTGTTTATTGAGTAATTATTTTCTTTACAATTATTATTAATGCATAGCTTTAAAAAGTCTTGTCGATATCTGCAATATCAAATTGAAATTGCTTGATAAATGAAATAATACACAAATATTAATCATATTTTTAAAAACTTTATTTCTGAGTAATTTAAAATATAAAGAGTGCCAAAAAAAATTATATTATAATAAGCTAACGTGGTAATGGTGGTACCATATTATATATCTACAAGCGGTCCGTAAAAACATAAAATAAATGGGAGATCATATTTTTAAATTTTATTCAAATAACTTTTTCTAAGTGTCTGTATATTTTCTATATAAACAATAGTCTTATCATTGGCAACGTTTATTGGATGAGCTTTAAAACGTACACATAGTACACAAAAAGGATTTTAATTTGATATTTTGTTAATATGTTTTCGATATATTTTATTGTTTATATCCGAGCATATATTGTTTATTTTCAAGTATGTACCTTTGAAAATACGTCCCCTGAATTCATAGTCTGGATATAGTTTATTACGGTTTCGGCAAGAATCCCAGATGACCTTTCGCAAATTCTTCGTGAGTAAGATCGGCAAAGTCATTCAAACCTAAAGTGTATGACACTTCTCCTGCCAGGAATTTTTTGTTGTGATCTAAAATTCCCTTGGTATTGTTTTCAAAAATTTGGAAACGCCTTTGTTCTTCTTCGGGAGATTCATACGATCTCGAATGAGTGATCTGTAACCAATAAAACGAATAAGGATATGGTATGATTTGAAATTAAAATTTAATATACAGACTCTAAACAGTTCAGGATATACACTTACGGACCGCTTGTAGATATATAATATGGTACCACCATTACCATCGTACCACGTTAGCTTATTATAATATAATTTTTTCTGGTACTCTTTATATTTTAAATTACTCAGAAATAAAGTTTTTAAAAATATGATTAATATTTGTGTATTAAATTTCGAAGAGCACGTATCAGGAATTAATGATTAAATTATTCTTATCATTTTATGGTTTATATGTATGTCAACAATGAGAGCCTTAAACATTGCATTATTTTCCGCATTAGTTGAGAGGCACAAGTAATCTGGTCACCCACAGGTAAATAATATCTCTATGCACCCAGGAACTGCAAAATTTGGTCCCCATGCGTTATCAGGAAATATGCTCACCGCGATATAAATAACACATTTATGCAAATGTAAGTTTAATTAAATGGCACCAACAAGGATGAATGGCAAATATAAAATTTTATGCAAGTGTATATGAAACCACGTACAAGACTTCCGCTTTTCATATTATTTAATTGAAACGAAACAAAATATAGCTTTCATAATAATCTAATAACATGCTAAATTGAGGGCCCCATGTAAGCCCAGATTACCTGTACCCATCAAATCCATTAAATCTCATTTGTTGATACTTGATTTTCCCTGCACTGGTGACCAAATTGGGAACACCCTTGTTTAGACCATTCAACATACTTATTTACGCCTACCATAAATAATTACCACGTAAAAAAAATGGTACCTTACCTTCCAGTTCGTCCATTCTTGTTTTACATCAATAGGACCAACAAGCAAATGAGATGGGGCTGTTATAGCGACTGCGACTAGTGCCACCAATAAAAATGCCTTCACCAACATGGCTAAAAAATCGTTTTAACACCAGACAATTTTAGATTACAAACACGGCTTTTAATTGCTCGGCTTTTTATATGTCGTGATAAGAATAATTACAACATGTATGTATCTCTTTGGTTTATAACGGAAATGGAATTGCGGTGGGAAATACCCGAGGGGACTAAATATAGGCAAACCAGAGATATGCATTATGTTTGCGGAGATAAAACAAGTCTTTGTTGACATAAAAATGTAAAACTAAATAAGAATCTAATTCTAACAGAATTTAGGACCATATAGGTGGGGCAGAGAAAGAAGGCAAAAAGGCCGAAATCGATAGCTAAGAGTATACTCAACTATCATTCATAGAGTGTTAATTGTTTGACTCGGTCTTGAACACAGTGTGTTATGATCTCTTATCTGGTTTCTTTACGCTCGGTGAATGCAGAACATTTAAATGGCGAATGTGTATTAAAACATATTTTTTTAAAATTGGTATCTATAGTCCCTGTCTACTGCTGAATATCGGCCTGTAAAATTAGTAGCAGTAGTTGAGGGGAGGTAAAAAGGCATAGCCGATAGGCCCAGAAAGGCACTTGCAGCAAGTCCCCGATCTCTCAACCACCCGACCCATCTGAAGTCCGCTCTAGCCTTCCTGATCTCCTGATGTAGGTCAGGATCATTTAATTCTTCACTGACAACCTTCTGTATCTGTCAGCCGGGTTTGCCATAGTGCATGAAACACTGCAACATCGACATATGGGTTCTCAACAACTGCTTGAAGGAAGATGTCGCTTCTGCCTTTCCCATGGCAACACTGATGATGGCACAATCACCGAAAGCGCTTTGTTGGGAAATAGGTTAGTTGTGCATGAAATATTTCCTTCCTTTCTTCAATTCATTCACGACGTGCACACCCATTGACTACTTATGTTTCATGCAGTATGGCAAACTCGGCTCACAGATCCAGAAGGTTTTCACTGAAGAGAGAGAGGCCTTTAAGATCGACATATGGTTTCTCAACAACTGCCTGAAGGAAGAAGTCACCCCTGTCTTCTCTAAAATGATGGCCTAACCGCCTAAAGCTCTCTGTAGTGAAATAAACTACTTTTGCACGAAATATTCCTTTCATTTCTTCAATTCACGACGTGTATTTGACTACTTTTAAGTTTTATGTTTATTTTAATATGCCATCTTACCCATATATGTGGGTAAAATGGCATATGTAACACTTTTTTAAATATTTGTTTTGGTTGCTCAAACTAATAAATATTTCATTTTGTAAATTTCTTAGTATACTTATCGTTGTAAGTATATTTGCAGTTCCTAGGTGGTTCAGTTCTGTACTGAAAGAACACATTTTTGTAAAAAGACATTTTCTCATAAACATTGTGTTTACAGGATCTAACCATGATTATTCACTCTTTTCTGGTTATAGAGCACTGCGTCGCTCTGAATATGATAGGTGCTACTCACTTCACATGCAGGAAGTTGAGAACTCACTTTTGCTTGATACAAAGTCTGGCAATATCTAAGAGATAACCTCAATTCTAATGCTTATCCGGAGTCATCAGTGTTTTTGGCGTCTGATGTGTCAGGGGAGTAGGACACTGGGTAGGAGATTGTTGATCTGTTTGGGAAGCTTTTTCAAGTATCTATGACGATTCGGTCTGCAGTTCATTATCGGTTTCCGACCCAGTTTGACGTTTTCTTGAATTCTCCTCCCCGAAAGTGATTGCAAAAATTTCAGAGCTCCCAAATAAGTTCTCATGTGGTCCTCATTCTGTTCCAAATATTTTCCTGAAGCAATGTGTCTTTACTCTAAGTAAACCATTGCAAACATTATTTAACCTATCTCTGAGAATGCATATCAGGGAAGGCCCTTATATTTGGAAGCATAGCTTCATTACCCCACGCACCCCGCGCCTGTTGAATTTTGACACTTGTCGTTCTTTTTCGCCCGTTCAGTATAACTACAAGAACACCAACATTGTTATAGATTCGCTTTAGGTTGAAGAATACATTTAAGACAGTGTCTTAACTGCATCGGGTAAATGTGTAATAATTAAGGATGCAAAATTGCCTCCGCATAAATGAGAATCCAAACATAACAGAATTTATAATCATATAGGTAAGGCAGAGTGACGAAGCTAAATCCATAGCTAATGTTATTGCAGAGATGATGTAAGAGCTTACTCAACTATCATTCATAGTAGTCTTAATTGTTTATCTCGGACAGCGGACAGATAATTCTGGAAATATCTAAGAAATAACCGCAATTCTAATGCTTACTTGGAGTCATCAATGTTTTTGGAGTCTGTGTCTTCAGAGGATACTGGGCAGGAGATTGACCTGTTTGGGGAGTTTTTTTTTCAAGTGCCTAAGGCGACTCGGTCTGTAGTTGATTATCAGTTTCCGACCCAGTTTGACGTTATCTTCAATTCTGCTCCCCGAAAGTGATGGCAAAAATTTCAGAGCTCCCAAATAAGTTCTCATATGGTCCTCATTCTGTTCCAAATATATTCCTGAAGCAATGTGTCCTTAACCTAAGTAAACCATGGTAAACATTATTTAACCTATCTCTGAGAATGCATACCTTCCCTGATATTTGGAAGCAAAGCTCCATTACCCCAATATTTAAGTCCGGTAATCTCAATGATATTAGTAACTATATCGGGTCATTGCAAACAAAACACAGTAGCACAGCTGTTTGATAGCAAAGTTTGTAATCAGCTTGCTTGCAAAAGGCTTTTCACAGGGTGAATTTTGAATTGTTATTGGCAAAATTAACGGGTATGGGGTTTGATCCATCACTCATTGCATGGTTGAAGAATTTTCTCGAGGGTAGATTGTAGAGGGTCAAAATAAAAAGCTTCGTTTCCACTCCAATTAGAGTTGTGTCCGAAGTGGGCCCCTTTGCTGTTCAATCTCTTTGTGAACGATATTGCAAGTATGATCTCAAGATGTACAGGATGACTGAGCAGCGGGAGGACTTGGTGAAGCTCCAGAACGATTTGGATGCTCTTTGGGATTGGTCATATACCAATAACCTGATCTTGAACGTCAATGTAACAGCACACATAAGTTTTCAGAGGCAATAAAAAATTCAATATCGAATATAAAATTAATAACGAAAATCTTAAAAGCTGTTTAATAGCATAGTTTGTGATCAACTTTCTCGTAAGTGGGAGATCAACCACTGATAATTTGGTCATTTATAAGGTGGACCTGATTGAGGCCTTCGAGACAAAACTTCCGACTGGCCCTGTCTATACTGATTTCTCGAAGGCTTTCGACAGGGTGAATGTTGAATTGTTATAGTGGGGTTAGATCTATCACTCATTGCACGGCTGAATTTTCTCGAGGGTAGATTAGCTCGGGTCAAAATTAAAATCTTTGTTTCCACTCCAATTAGAGTTTTGTCCGAAGTGCCTCAGGGCCCTTTTGTTGTTCAATCTCTTTGTGAACTATGTTGCAAGTATGATTCAACATTCGACGATTAGTATGTTTGCATATGATCTCAAGATGTACAGGATGACTGAGCAGCGGGAGGACTTGGTGAGGCTCCAGAATGATTTGTATGCTCTATGGGATTGGTCATATACCAATAACCTGATGTTAAAAGTCAAGAAGTGCTGTTACATAAGTTTTTCAGAGGCTATAAGAAATTCAATATTGAATATAAAATTAGAATCGAAAATCTTAAAACATTTGAGGGTTTCCAGGGATTTTGGATTATGGTTTGATCTAACACTAAGTTTTGCAGAGCATGTGTCCAAGATTTGTTTGAGAGGTTTAAATGTTCTGAGGGAAACTGTAGTGAACTTTGTGTAAGCACAGCTAAAATTCTTAGGTCGAACCTTGAATATTCAACAATTGTTTACAGCATAGATCTGCGATGCTCCTCACATTAATATCGGAGACCCTTGAGTTTGATTTGTTGTCTTAAAATTGTTTAATTAGGCCAGTCAAATTAGAGTCTATTAAGGGGGTCACTAGGAAAAAGTATTGGAAAGTAAATTATTGTTTTAATTGGTTCATTTGAAGTCAAATAGATGTATCTTAGGTTTGCACGGTCCCTCGACCGCCGCTCGAGTGAGGAAGTCCAAAAACGCGAAATTTTCGGACATTTTTAGCTTTTCGCCTATAGCTCCAAAAAGGTGCGTTCTAGCGAATATTTCATACGTACAACAATTAGAGAGCATTAAATTCTGCGTCGATCAGAGTACCCAATTAATTTAATTCAGTCCGGTAGTATGGCTAATCGATGGTCGAAAACGGTGATTTTTACCAACTTTGCTGAAAAACGCATTAGCCCCGTTTCACACGAGTCCGGACTATTTCTAATTTTCACACCTAATGTTGATTATTGAAAAGTGTTTAATTTCGTTTGTTCCGTCCACCATGGATCAATAACGCATAATTGCGCAGGATTCGCCATAAAAAAGAAGGCAAAGGATTTATTGGGTGCATCCAATTAATTTGAAAAGAGAACAGCTAGGAGCTTTTTCTACATTGTTTGAAGACCTGTGAGAAAACGGGGAGAAGTTTTCTAATTATTTTCGTCTGCCAGTTTCTTCCTTTGATGAGCTGCACAACAAATTAGCGTCTCGTCCCACAAGATCGGCCTAGCCTCCACCAACTTTATTAACTGCTCGGTAATCTAATTCAATTTTTTTCCGCCATTTTCGTAACACGATGTAAGCCCTTTCGCTTCTGTCGGATGACCGCTGGAGACCAAAAATCGGGTACGTGTATAAGCTCTAATTTGCTTTCGTACCCTTCGATGTGTTTAGTACCGGATATCCGGCGTCCGGCATCGGAAGATCGTGAGGTTTCGTCCGACGTTTCACACGAGTCCGACATCGGATATCCGACGTCGGATATCCGGTTTATTCAGCACGTTTCCGGAGTCCCACATACGTGTGAAAGCTCTCATTTAATGTTAGGTACGTACCTCGTGATCGGATATCCGTAAACCGGATGATCTTATCCGGCATGTGTGAAAAGGCACTTATCCAGCACCTTTCCGGCTCCCGACTGTCGGACACACGTGTGAAAGCTTTCATTTAATGGTACGTACCTCGCGATAGGATATCCGATGCCGGATGATCTTATCCGACATGTGTGAAAAGGCACTTTTATAGTAACTTTCAATCGTCCGTCACACGGAATCGACCACTCTAAATGAAAAAATGTATAGAGTGACAGTTATAGAGCATCAAATTGTGTGTTCAATATGTACCTTTATTTTTAAATTTGGTCAAGAACATGGAAATTGAAATTTTCCGTCATTTGCTGTTCAGTGCCCAAAAAAGGTAGCCACGCGTTCCCACTCTACATTAGACTCTACATAACTGAAGAAGTGGTGTTCTGAATTAAATTAACATATTATATATAAAGCATTTGTCTTACGTCACAAACATGAAATATTCTTGCACACGCGCTTTGAAGTCAAGGGCCCATAGTCCTCGACTCTCCATGAAAACTGACTCGTCAATGTTTGGCACTTTAGCAGGGATCGTGGTATCATCTTCTCCGCAACCTGGGATAGAAAAAAGAAGAACCATTAGTAAGAAGTAATATACCCAATATTGTATAGATTGCACATTACTGAGTGATGGGGGATTACACGAAAGAAAATTTTAAGGGTACAGCAATTTTAATACAACCTAACTGATCCAGATCCTCAGTCAACAATTCTACATCATCTTCGTTAAGGACGACAGACGAGATGTCATCATTTAATGGAGATTGTCCGGAGCACTTGTAGGACACGCTGTTGAGTATTTCTGGAGGTGCTGATCATGGTGGGTATGAGTAGTAGGCCGTACTTTGGTTTTTTCCATCCCCACTGCAGGGGATCTTTGGCGTGTCCCGACCACAACTGGACCTGGTGGTATGTTCGGATGGCATGTTGTCGAGCGACAGCTTAAGTTGGAGGAAGAGATGCTAACTTCATGTTCGTTTTGGTTACGGCTTTGGTAAACAAGTCGTACCTTATGTCGTCCAATGAGTTGTGTCTTTGTGGGTCACCATAAATGGCTATAAGGAATAATTTTTGCCTAGTTGCGTCTATCTCATCAGCACAAGCATCGTTGTTTTCGAAGATAAGCGCAACGTCTTGGAATTCCATGTTCCTTTCCAAAGTTTTTACAAACTTCATTTTCCCTGAAGGCATGCAGGAACAGGAGGATCTTTGGTTTTGAAGTATCCGAATATTAGAAGTGTCTGGGACTGTATAAAGTGCGTCCTTTGAACCCTTCCCAGGCTTTATTAGTGAAACGTTTGAGGTGGAAGGTGCTCTGTGTGTAGGACCAAGAGGTCAGTGTACTGTCCAACAATAATAACAGATGGATAATTCAGTGATAGGTCACTAGCAGTCGTATTTATGGGTCTGTCAGCATCTTCTTCTGCTACTTTTACAACAAACCCTTCATCGTCCAGCTATCATGGACCATGCTACTGTCTTCGAAACAGACCTCTAGGTACTGCAACTAAAACACTGTTCATGCATAGATCGAGATCTTATATCTGTTATCAACGAAACACAACATCGCGAACCCGTACCACAACACAACAAAATACTGCAAATACGAGAAAACGGCCCAATATAGCAAATTCACTCGTTAGAGTGACTTTAGATTGTAACAGCACATCTTACTATAATAGTAAGCTGTGCTGTGATAAGAGCCCTTGGCTTGAGATTTAGTTGCGCAGTGGCAACGCTGTCTCTCATATCTTATCAACCTCACGTCTCCAGCGGCGTCGTCAGGATTAGT
The DNA here is from genome assembly GCA_016904865.1 of Pissodes strobi. Taxonomy (NCBI): domain Eukaryota; kingdom Metazoa; phylum Arthropoda; class Insecta; order Coleoptera; family Curculionidae; genus Pissodes; species Pissodes strobi. The sequence continues at coordinate 14,405 of JAEQML010056849.1, forward strand.
TAGGCCGGATAGGCAAATTGGTTTTTTCATTTAGACTGATCGTTTCCGTGTGACGGACGATTGAAAGTCACTATAATGCGTTTTTTCAGCAAAGTTGGTAAAAATCACCGTTTTTCTGCCACCAATTACAGCATACTACCGGACTGAATTGAATAAATTAGGCACTCATTCGACGCAGAATTTAATGATCTCTAATATTTGTAAGAAAGAAATATTCGCTAGAACGCACCGTTTTGGAGCTATAGGTGGAAACTGAAAAAATTCCAACATTTTCGCGTTTTTTTGGACTTCCTGACTGGAGCGGCGCGGTGCAAACCTAGGATACATCTATCTAACGTCAAATGAACCGATTAAAACAATAACTAGTGTTGTAAAAACGTCCTTTACTCAATAGCATATAATTAAGCACGCCCCTGGATAAAAGTGCACGCCGTGTACGAATGCCCAATGCGGCAGTTTAACCGTCTATGATTCCTAGAACCATCGATATCCCAACCGACTCGATCGTGTGGAAATTTCCAGCCGTAAGCGCGTCGCTAAAATTAAAATTAAAATTAGTTGCCGATCAGCTCCCGAGAAGGAAAGAAGTGAAAGACCACTTTAGGCCAGCGTCAATGTGGATCTTCAAGAATCTTAAAGGGACGAGCAACTCATCCATTTAGCCCCTAGCCCCATATCTCTAAGGAATATATGAGATTTTTCGGCATTTTTTGGCCACTAGGGACTTAGCCAATTTTTCGACATCTCGAAAAAGATAGGGCTGTAGAAAGCTTACGGACGAGCGAAAAAGGCCTCGAAGCGAAGGAAAAGGCATTGTAGGACCAGCACTCTCAACTGGTACCGAATCAGCCTTCTACTGAATTTATTGTTTTCCGAGTTTTTGGAACTTCAGGCCTTGTCAAGCGGCCGAGTACCAACAATTCACCGAGATCTTCAACTGTAGTGCTCACCCTACAGCAACACCCCGCGAAAAAGGTTAGTTGCGAGCACATTGAGTCAGCCTACTGCTTTTGATTCCCCCCATTCACGTATGTGCCTCTCTGGTCCTCAATACCAGTCGTAGTTAAACATTGGGCGAGAGTAAAGCGCGTCGACGGCCAGTTCGGTTTCGAGAACTAGAGAGCCCCCTGACTCCCCCATACTTTAGCTACACGGCCTACGGGTGAAAAGCGAAAAGGCATAGGAGCCGAAAAAATAAAATAAGGGTTCACCTAAAAAAAAATCGGGCGCGTTCAAAGTGATAAGTTAGCCAAGTTCGGAAGATAGCGAGTTCGGGAGATAGCGAAGTTATACTGTTGCGACTGGAGTTATCTCAAAAGAAGAATCAAAGGCTATTTATCACTAGTTCGTATACCATACAAAACCAGCACGGTCTCTGAACTGAGAGCCGTGTCCGGAGAGTAGTTTGGTCTAAATACACCAATCACACATTAAATCCCCAAAAAGCCCCCCCTGACGCCCCTGATTTACACAAAACCTCTGTCAGAAAACTGTCGAGCAACATCTGACAAGTTGCCAGGGATTGGCAGATAATGCATAGCAAACACCCCCCAAAAATCCCCAAGAAATAACGATTTTTGAAAAGCCCTCCTCGAGCAACTTCCGTACCTACGACCCCTCTTAAGGTGATCGATACCAAAAACTCGCGAATAGCATACGACGCCCTCAAAAGACGATTTTTGTGCGATCCTTGTCAAAATTCGTACGGATCCGGCTTCTTAGAAACCTTAAGACTTCGAACGCGATTTGAAAATCTCGCGTGTCGAGCGAGAAGTCCCAAAAAACTAAAGACATTAATACGTGTTAGATATTAATTAAAATATCTTAAGTTCTTAGTTAATAATTGTTCATTAGAGAAAAAATTAAATAAACCTTGTTTTACCAAAAATACTAGATTAAGAGTTAAACTCTCCTAGTACATGTATAACGCTTATCCAGTGAATTGGGGCAAATTTTAAGCTATCACTTGACATAGGGATTAATCAGAATTTTATTTCAACTATACAGGGTGTCCCAATTGTTCAAATTAGTAAACATTCGAATTACTGATTAGGAGATAGGATTAGGTTAGGGTCGCAGATAGTGTAACAACTACTGACGACCACCTTTTGACAATCCTCCCCCCTGCTAAGCCCTTCTGGCACTTTGTAAAGACTTGCTATAAGGATTCAAGTCAAAATTGAAATTTTGTACATTGACATACAAAAAGTCGAATAACACAAAAGTTAGTCAAAAATTTAAAAGCATCCCCTGCTAGTAGACCCCCCTGGGAATCTTTCCCTACTACTGTTGTTCTTCAAAGCATTTGATTAATAACGTTTCGGCCTCCTAAGGGAGAAAGTAAGCCGAAGTTTTGTTTTTTAATTTAATTTAAACTTTTGAGTTAATTTTGTAGACCCCATATACTATACAAGTGGAACTCCTATACGTCTATAGGGTGTTCTAAATTTCTTGCCCAAGACAGATTTATTGCCCACTAATCTTGTGTTGTATTTAATTCAGCCTCTTGCTGACAGACGTTCTGTGGTGGCTGCTATCTACAATTTCCCTTGGATAGCGGGGAAAGCTTTGGTGAGCCCACCTTCGTTCCCCCCGGACTGACAGTGAGATCAGTTTACGGGTTGGACGTTGTTTGAGAAGTCTTATAAACAGCGAGTAGTCGACTCGATAATGGCTTGGCATCCCGTGAAAAAAAATTACTTTCCGAATCCCTCAATCCACGGCAACCGCGCACCAAAAGCCCCCGAGTGTGGATGAGCTCTTGGTGCTAGAACTGAATAGAGATAGGTCAAAGGAACAGACAGCGTTAACCCAGAGTCCCCCGCTGACTTCTAGCGAGTATATTCGGGACCCTGAGGAATTTATATTAGACCCGGAAGCGGCCTTTGGGTATCACAGGGAATCTGTTTCCAAATTCACAATGAATAAATATAATGTGGAAGCTCAGATCGAGGCGGGGCTCCACATAGGGGAGCTAGAGCGTCACTCGGCCGAGCCGAGTCTACGCGGCCGCTCACTGGAGCGGTTCCGAAGACCAATGCGCCATCCCGGGCGACGCACGTGCGCGCGGACGTCACTAGCTTTCCAACACTTTTTTCCAAGTGCCCTCCTAACTTGATTGGCGTAAATGGGCTAAAGGATTGTCCCCGTCTCCTCTCTAAGGTGAGTCTTAATGTTACAAATCGTCATTTGTCTAACTCCGATCTCTCCTCCGTTCCTTTTCACGCAACCAACACTTGCTTAATGTAAGATATAAACATTTTTCGTGGCACTCCTGTCTTTAAAAGCACATCAAATATATAAACTTGTAGGTATTGTGAGATTGTTAAGCTTACAATATCAGTAGTCTTGGAAATGTATTTAATAATTGTTGTGATCTTGTAGATCTAAAAATGGAGGTACCTCTCTCAGACGAGAAGCCATAATTCTAATTTTTGTAAAAGTATGGAGTGATTAAAAATTGCATGCGTCGCAGGCACACTTTTTACGCCCTTTCTGTCCTTCTAATGGGCGCAAAACCTTCACCCCAGCTTAGAAGGAGCTGAGAGTGAATAATCTCAAATTGAAAGAAAAATTTTAAGGTTGAGAATTTGAACGAACTTACGTATGTCGATGCGTAGGTTAGAACCAGTTGTCGCCGAGCGGACAAATTAGGCCCTAGCTCAAATGTCAGAGAGTATGGGCGGGTTTATTTGTTTAAGGCGCCACGGGCTTGTAGATGACACAAGCGAGAAATACCCCAAAGTTGAAATATGGAACTCGATTTAGCTTAACCTTCGCGACAAAATAAAAAGAATACCAAAAATTTGTTATTTTTTTTTCTTTTATCAAGAAAACCGATCAATAAAACAACAAAAATAAGTTAGAAAATTAGATCAGATATATATGCCGGCAGTTTATCAGTATTAATAATAGAAAAATAATTACTCAAAAATTAATCAAAAATCAAAGTCGGTAATAAGCAAATACAGCGATCAGCGATAAACAAATACTCAAATATTAATCAAAAAATAAAAAAGAAGTAAATCCAGAGCGTTTCAATTATTGAGCGCAAAAAATAAAAAATCAGATACTTACTTTAGCGGGCCTCTCCTCTGGAACGTTACCGCTTAAGGTAAGTTCAGGAAATTAAATAGCCAAATGAAAAAAAAAATGAATACGACACGGTAAATAAAAGGTTAATTTATTACTATTAAATTAAATATATCACAGCGGATCATAAAAGAAAGAAAAGAGATGACAAAATGTCGGGTGATTCTAGCTGATAAATTTATTGTAACATCTATATTTCAAAGGCGTTACTCGGTTACTTGAAGAAATAAATTACATGCTTTATCTTAACAAACGCCGAAATATTCAATCGTAATCTATGTTGTACACTTTATGCAATAATAATAAAAAAAATACCGTCAATAAAATATGAACGCAGGCCAGCGACCCTACAAATATCTACTCGTTATGTCGTTATGGAAAAATTCAAGTAACTCGAATACTTAATCAATGGCTAATTAACGAACTTCGAATCATGATTTGTTACAGGGCCATATTACTAACTAACTATGTTTATCTGTATCAGTTATGATACGTTGGTAACCGCGGCAAAAAATTAAAAATAGCTAGTTCGACCTGGCGTTATTGTAGCAACCAATCAATTATAGACTTTAAGGTATGTCAACTTAAGGGTAAGTATTCCCCGGTCAAGTTACCGGTAGGACAAAGATAATGAACAGTTTGTTTGAATAAAAAAAAAATACCAAAGGCCACAATAAAAATTAAGAATAACGCAAAGTCTACTAGGCCCTATCAACAATAGTAGTTATCTGATCTACAGGTATCTAACGTAAGCCAGAAATCGTGAAGAACTGAGAGTAATAATAAAAACTAGTTCGACCTACAACATTATTGCGTCAAGTCAATTAAAAGTTCAAAATTTAATCAAAAATCGGATTGGTTCTAGATCAAACGGATTTAACTGATTTTTAGAATTCGATTAAATAAAATCAAGGGTCTTAGGATAGACAAAACTGGCCCAATATGCAAAGTCCATTTAAAAGAAAATAAGAATAAAATAAATGTTACCTTAGTTAAGGAGAAAAAGTTAAAAAGTTAATCCTTGTTCGAAAACAGAGCAAAAAAATAATTAGAGGCAGTAAGTTAATTGCACACAATTGTCACAAAATATACAGAAAAAAAAATAGAAATTTCTCACTTGGCTGATGAGTAGCTCCTCAGGCAGCTTCCAGGAAAGAACTGCTCACGGGTAGAAGAGACTATATAGTCTAAGGGTAAGACCTTGTGCAGATGTAGCCAGCTGCTTATCGCTAGATAGCTTTACAGTTGGGCGAGAAGGCCACTGTAAGAGATTAAAAAGGGAAAGTGAATTAAAAATCCGCCCACGTGCGACACAATGTTGGTATGATGGCGTTCACAGAAAGACAAACAAAAATGCAAAAAAACTCAACTCACCTCGCTAAAGCAGCATTTAAATCCCACAAAGGGCAATTTCAGACACCAACACTTAAGAAAAGATAAGGCGCAGATATAGACTGAAACTAAGTATTAAAAATGCCCCGGTTGGAAAATCCCATCAAAGGTAAAATCAAAAATTGATTCCAACCGGTACCCAAAGGAACTGCTTGACTCACAGAAAGGTCGACGTAGAGTGACGCCAACAAATCGGAAACTCGAGGAACAGAGAATCCCTACTTCGAATATCTCGCTCCACCAATGAATGCATGGTCTGACAAGTCACATGTTCCTCTCAATAATTCATCCAAGAGAATTAGACAATGGAAACCTGGGATTTCGATGTATTTGCATCTACCAAAAAAAACCACTCAGAGTAGCCAAAAGGGCATTGTCATTAAGCCACTCCAACTAATAGAATTTCCTAATTATTCCGAGGCAATTAAGTAACTGGGCGCGATGCCTAACTCGACGACCAATCCAAAAATAGTATGTGCTACGAAAGCCGGAAACACTAAAGGCCACCGACTTTACTTTCGGGGTCCTCACGCGTCAAATTCAATTCGTTCGAAATTGAAATTTGTTTAGCAACGCAAATTTTATTTTTAATTGTCTCGATCAGGATATCGTCGGAGTGAAGTCGGACGGAATCTACGAGGGTTTTTCGCTAGTAAATATAAATGCGCTTGAAGCTATAGGAACGGTGACGAATTCTAAGGTTATTTACGCTTCGATATACGATAGCCAAATCGGCTTGTGACATACTTCCCCTATATATTATGGATAGGTACTTCAAGAGGTCAACACATGCAATAATTATAAATAAGAGACTTTCTAACGTGATACAAATAATATTTAATTATAAATAAAATTTCTTGTACAAAAAATAATAACACTGTTATCCTAAGCAATTTAAAAAAATTTAAGTTAACATTTACAATATTTTTTATACATTGTGTAACTATACTCTATTATTATTTACAACAATGTATGTAATCTAAAACTTTCAGTTTATCATAATCATACCTATTTACTATATACATTAAGGCCCCATTTACAACGAACACTTCAAATAAATTTGTAACTTCCTGCTGGGATAAACATGTTAACACTTACAGCATTTTTCGAGTATTTCCATCATATTCATTACATTAAACTAACTTATTTGCAAGTATTTATTTTTCTAAGAAATGCATACACAATTGAAAAAATTAGTCTTTATTTAGCATTAGCATTTTTAAAAATCCTGCAATTGTTTTAGTAGTTTAGTAGCTATATCTGTATTCCACATTATGTGGTAATGATGCATTTGGCATGCTGCTGTTAAACATGTTTTATCCCTACTTGAAATCCGTAAAAAATATATTTAAACTGAATGCGAGTTTCTATAAAATAATCTCCAAGTTCAAAGTATATGAGGCTCAAGATATCTAAAATTAATGGTTTATAACCATCACGATTTTCCCTATACAAGATATCACGGTTAGTATTACAAATTAAACACAAAACTAAAACTACAAACGGTACAATTAGGTTTTTTTTTAGAAAAGAGCGCCTTTTAAAGCAATGAATATTGTGAGACAAAATAAGCGACCTTAAGTAAGTCTTTCTGGGAAAAATTACAGAGATATTACTCGTTTTCTGGATACATACCGGACTCGGTTTTAACATTAATTTAGATAAGTAATATATGAGATAAGAAAAAGCTGATAAGTAATAGGGTATTAACAATTAGATAAAGCTAGTGGGGGGTCGAAACAGCAAATTTATCCACAGTTTTATATAATATATAGATAGGCAGTGATGGATCGAGTTTGTAGGTGAGTAGGTCGCAACATTGCTCAAAACGCCTTTAGTCAGCGACAAAACCGGGAGGTTGTCGCACTCGACTAGTTGGACGTGTGCTAAACCTATGTGATGCTAACCAACCTGATCTAGTTAAATTTGATTCGACAATTGCTTTAAAAATTATTTATAATTTTTCCAAAATTAAACTAAGTCTCGAATTAAATCAAGAGAGAGAACGTTCAATTAAAATAATAATTTTATTTTATTAAACAAGATTTAAAAATAAATTGAAGTCTAACTTTCAAGAAGTAATGCCAGAATCGCGTAAAAGGGTTAATCATTTTGCCTAATAAAAATGTACCCCATAGCACCTAACACTAGCTTGATTAAAATAAAATCACTTACCATCGGAATATATTTCAAATAAACGGCATGGTGTTTAACTTTACACGATTCGGGATCCGATTTTAAACGCGGATGACAGATTTTTATTCGATTGCATCACGCAACTAGAGAAAACTAAGTTCAAGAAATATCAAACTCCAGATGCACGCTTCAAAAACCAGGTTCCCCCAAACTTTGTTATAAAAAGAAAACCATTGGCCAGGGGAAAAAAATTCCAGAACAAAGCCAATTGAAACAAAAAGCGAAAATATCGTGACCTCAAAATTTAATTACCGATTGGGATTTAAAAACCATGTGTGACCTAATTTCAATGATGAAATTAAGTTTGGAATGAAAAATTTTGAACACGGCGGGATTGGAATTTACAAAACAAGTTAAAACTCGAATAGCTGTTTTCGACGAAAATTTTGTGCACGTGTTTTTATTGCTGCAGGTGTGTAGATTCCAGATTTTTCTAGGAACAAACAAGTCGAAAAGTTGCTATAAAAGCGAAAAATTATCGGGGCAAAGGATAGTCTTAACCGAATCTTCACTTCTAGCACGTCGTAATGTCCGACTGGGACTCGGGAAATTTTTATAGTCTTAACTGAATCTTCATTTGTAGCACGTCGTTAATGCTAATTGAATTTTCTTTTAGTCCGTAACTGCTTGACTGGCTAGTTTTAATTAACATGCTCTCAGATAAAATCTAATCCTCAAAGAAAGTTGATACAAAGTAAAATCACAGGGGTTAAGTGGTAATACCAATGAAATTTCCTTTTTACGGTGCCAAAACTGATTGTCTGGCGAACTTTAAATCCTAGGTCATATCAGAAAATACGTGACTAAATTTGAGCCAACCACTAATTAAGTAAGAAAATGCCCCCCTTAAATTGTGTGCTTCCTTAAAAACCCAATCTCAAATATTGTTTTATTATTTTAAAACGGAAAGTAATTTGGCTTACGCTCATTTAATTACATTAATTATAACTGAGGATAGAATTGAGTGCTGGAAAGAGAAATGAAGTTGTTTTAAACTAGGTGGAGAAATATGGGTACTTGCCCAAGTTGTCGAGGTAAATTATTTTCAACGAAATAGGGTGTCAACACACTGGTACTGCGAACCTGGTTTCAGAAAATGAACAGAAGTTGAAGAAAAGGCCGAAAATACAGTAAGTAAGTGAATAGGGTAAATTATTACACCTACAATCTTCGAAGCTATTTTAGCAAGAAAAACGGCTCAACTTAGTTTGAGTCTTTCACTATATACATAGGCAGTTTAATGATTCACAATTATTTAGAAAGCATTTAATTATACAGGGTTGTTGATCAAAAGCAAACGGCCAAACGTTGTAGAGTATCAACAGTGAAAGAGACCCACCTCTGTCAAAAAGATAAAGGATCGTGGTGTGTAATTTTTTGAGAATCTCAACATATTACAAAAACGAAACTTAAGAGTACCAGCGTGCTTGGCTTCTGAAGTACTGCTGACTTATCGGCTAACACCCTAAGATTACTTTACTGTTCTCTGGTTCGTTCAAATTTGGAATATGCTGCTGTAGTTTTCTCGCCTCCTCACTTCCAAACCAGTTGTATTAGTATATACTTTATATTTTCTTAAAATATTCTAATTATATACAAGCAATAGATCTCTTCGAGCAATTCTGTACATTTTTACAATTTTAATATTTTAAGGTTTTTATTTGCTTACTAGAGCTGAAAATTTGTGTGTATGAAGCCTAGCACCTTTTCGAAATGGCGCAAATTTGGGTTACATTTCTCGTTTATAACATCACCTGACTAGCGAAAGCCTAACTAAAACCTATTTCAGACAAACCCAAGGTTACCCTAGCCAAATGTTGATCTAAATAATCAACGCAATGGGGTTTTGCAATATCGAATAATGACATTAGTGTTAGATAATGAGCTGTAACGAAGAAGAAAATATTTATACACTATTTACAAAAACGGGAATTTGTCACAATATAAATTATCCTTTACTATGGGCACCATCATGGAATTTTAGACTAAAAATCGCAGCGCTCTTTTCTAAAAAAATACAATGTCATCATTTATGACTTTATAAAGTAATAGGGGTTAAATTGACAACTAAAATTATATCGCTGTTTAATAACAGAACATTTTGAAAAATCTACCTTCCTAATACAAAAATAACGTTAATGGCATTTGGAAAAATAAATATATTTTAATTTTCTCACTTCGAAAATGGACCGGATATATTTTGGTCCAAGAGGCAGGAGTCTTTTTTGGCCTTATTATGTGATAGAGATTGATTCCAATACACATAGTACGATGCCATATAGAGAACCACTGAACCGATCGTCAGCTGAAGCACCCACCCTGGATGCTGTTGCGGGAAGATGTGAAACTCGTTGGAAAAAAGGTATTTAAATTATTTGACAGGCGTTGAATATTTTTCAAGTGAATTTTATGTCAATTTAAAAAAAAATGGTCAACTGTGTAACGAAACGAATTTTCGTTTGTTTTAAATATTATAATACGCTGTTACTAGCTTATGTTATTTAAATTCACGCATTAAAAGAATCGAATCGCGTTCCCCTATGTCATACAAATCTCGAGCCAAAGAGAACGGATATTACCATAAAAAGAGATGCTTCCATCTCGTCAGCCCGATCTAGGCACGCGCTTTAACTACGATTCCGGATAATTTCAGAGTCGGGCAGACGCCCTAGGCGTGGAGGGACCGAGCGTATAAATTCGTCTCCATAGCCCAAAATACTCACTCTCTACCAGTGCATCAGTAAGAAGTTCTACAACAGTTCTCTCCGGTAAAATTCTAAGTTCTTATTCCAAAATGCAGTTAAATTCTGCTGTTTAAATAATAAAGTAAAGTCCAAGTTTATAATATTCAAAATCAAGCTAAAAGCATAAGTATCTATTCTTTTTGCATTCTCAGTGAATTAAACAAAGTAAATATCGAGTTTTAAAGTAATAGAAGTGAAAAGTGATAATAATCGATTTAAATATCCTAAATTCAGTCGTCTAAGAAACGACGCTTCCAATGAAAGCATAAAAGGGTAAACGTATCTTCCTAAAACTACCGAATCAGGGTGATACGATTAAAAAGCTAAAATTAACCGCGATCTATTAAATCAGAGGTAGGAACAGTGTTAGATAAACAGTGCGAACTGAAGATATGAGTAAGTTATTATAAGTTTATATAAACATTTTTAATTCAGTGCCTTTATAGACTACATAATTCCCCAGAGTATTTCAGAACATTTTATTGTACTATTGTGTATTAATATTGATTCAGGGCATAACTAAATAATCCATATTATTTCAGGAACTGTAGTAAATATATAAATATATAGATATTTAAGGTGGCTGTACTCTCACAAAGTAATACATATTATTTCAGTTACTTGTTATCAATAAAGCTAGATATATAAATATATACAGGAATGCTGTAGTCTGTAATAGATTTCATACAATTTCATTGACTAGAGAAATAAATACAGATATATAAATATAACCCAAACTAATGCCGCAACTTGTATTACTTTCCAGAGTAACTTACCAAAATGTATATATAGTGATTCCGTTCACTATAAACCGCCTATAAAAACCTTATTGAATTATCAGATATATCCCTACTGATTTTGCGCAAGGTATAGTAAATAATCTATGATATGATTGAAGTGTCGCATATATATCCATATATATTGTTTTGTGCCACATACAGTATTTTATAATCTACCATGGAACTGTCATATGTATTCCTATGTTGTCCATTACAACTACATATATTTTGATTGTGTACACAATACCATATTTCATAATATGATATCGAATTGAATTACATATTTAATGTAATTTGTAATTGATTTCATGTTTCTATACGAATTGTCACCAATTCTGTACATTTGTGTATAACACCACTGAACATGTTATATGAAGTCGATACGGTGACCAAAGCCGTATGGGTAATTTGTTGATATATTGGATATATTCGAAAAACTAAACGTCTTTCTTTTCGACCATAAAAAGCTCCCGTTTCTTTAATGATTCATATTAATATTAATATTTAGGCCTTGTTACCGCTCGCAGGGTCCTAAATATTTAAATATATAATCTTTCTTGATTCCGCTCGCCAGGAAAGGTATATAACAATCCGACAAACAAAAGCAGGTCGCGAAAACTGCATCATGGAGGCAAAGTTGTGCCTCAGCAGTTAGCGATAAATTAGCCTTTTAGCAAAATTCATTAAATAATTTTCTAAAAATTTTTACCAGGTTTTTTAAATAATATTGACCACTGTGTGGGAAAGTTGTTGAAGTTTGGAAACATGATTACATGGCGGCTTTCCTTGGGAGCAAAACAATTTATGTGAATTATCTACACTGTTATAAATATGAAGTACACCAAGGCAAATTACTAAGACAGTAGAGCCACACTTGTCATGTAAGAACAGTAGAGCCACGTTTGTCCGCACCTCATACATCGCCCATCTTCCAACACCATCCGAGTTGTCGCCTTCTGAGTATGGTTGGGAAGAAAGAGATAACACATATTCCAAATGGTTTGAGGGAGATCCATTGCAACCATCTATTAAAAGAATCACAAGAGTTGATGAAGGCCCTGAAGGTATGAAACCCTTATTTTTTTCATGTTCGTCAACATGATTTTGATAATTGGTTGGAAACAGAGAAGGAAGTAATCTCAAGATGACATCGAAATAGATGATTCAAATGATGAAAACGATGGTAAAGAAAATTTTTAATATAATTAATTCATTCTAGTTATTTTACTTCGCATATGTGAAGACCAGGCGAAGAAGAGGAGCTTCGATACGGTGAATCCCGCGCAAGTGGCAACCTTGCTTTTAGTGATGAGACAAAAGCATGGGATCCGACTGTTTGCCGGGATAAGCATTCAACATTTTCAGTTTGAAAATGAAGGGCATCCTCTTGTTCTGTGGACGAGAAATCGTCTTCGAAGGCGGATGAATGACCAGGAAGCATCAACGGCATAGGATTGGGAAGGCAATGGGAAACCATCCGATTAAAGGACTTAGGTCATTCCACGAGAATTGAATATGGTATGTCGACGGAAAAATGCTTCGGAAGGCCGAGCGACCCGGTTGGCAACCGGCGCTCTTCTACGTCCGGGGTAGATAGTGGGAAATCAGCTGCCGGGCGAAATTAGCGACCAGGACGAAACAGCAAAGTACGTCTGGCAGGATGGAATGTCCGTGGACTTAATCAACAGGGTAAGCTCCAGATCCTCCAGGAAGAACTTAAGCGTAGCAGGTTTGATATGGCGGCCATCTCTGAGACACATTGGCATGACAGTGGACATTTTAGATTATCAGAGTATCGAAGTACCGAAGACAGGAACATTCATGGTGTCAAATAGACTTAACCCCTACGTTTGGGAAAGAACCTATTAACAAGAGAATCTGTGATATCTGAAATATCTTATCGCTGTACGGGCCCACCTCAGCTGCAGAAGATCATGAGTTTGAAGAGTTATAGAGCGGGTAAAGTCACTATAAATAAAATGCCGAATAAGGAAATCCTTCTCTTACTAGGGGATTTTAATGCAAAAATTGGTAGCACTGTGAGCGACAACCATCTTCGGCAAGTGGTTGAGAAGTTTGGGCTAGGCCAACCCAATGATAGAACCAAGATGTAATCAATTTGGTTCTTGTAATTGCAATTTTGGTTCTCGTTCCGGTGATCTCCAGGTATATAAACGTCTTATGTGATGTTCAAATATAGAGTTTACAATCGCAAGGTTGTTATCCAGGCAAAATTGTATAAGTCGGTCACCCCTAGGGGATGGCAATTACAAGAACCAAATTGATTACATTTTGGTTAGGCAACGCTGGAGATCTTGGGTTCGATCGGCGAAGACGCTGAATGCGATTCACGACCCCGCTGAATTCTATTCACGTTCAACGCTTCAATGATTCTGGCATTAACCGAGTTGAACCTTTGATTCGGGATATTGAGAATGACAGCCCCGAGAAGATATGGCAGATCATGAAAAAGTCAATTATATCAAAACAAAAGTGTTTTTCGTCTACTCATTTAATTCATTGAAACAAGATTCAGCTTCTTTGGACAGTTTTAATAATAATTGGTTGTTTTTTACAACGCCAACGTTTCGGCACGGGTTTGTGCAATCATCAGGGCTAAAATAAAAACAAAGGATATGGTGCCATGTGTTCTTAAATCAGCAAAACAAATCATGGTGATATTATCAATAATAATATAAAATTTGACACTTTAAACAAATTCAAAAGAGAACAACAGTAGTTCTTCAAAACTAAAAAATTAAAAAGTGTTGAACTACACCTTTACGTACAGGGTTATCCAACGAGCACTAGACAAGGCGATTTTTTTACTTTCCCTGTACTTTTATAAAAAAAAAACTGAAATAGCCATCTTATGTAATTTTCTCCCGCGAATTCGGATATGTTCAGCAAAAAACAATTGAACATCAAATAAAAGTGCTAGGGGTCACTTTGATATTTTTTAAATGGAACACTCTGTATATTACTACATTTTCGGACTCTCTAGAAAAATCTAAACACATTTTGTGTATAATAACCTATACCTATCTTTAGTTGCTTACCAAATATTGGCAGTTGAAAGTCGGATATTTTGACACTTAGAGGCTCTAAAATCTAAACCGCACGAGATCAAAGGAAACGGTTTGCACATTCTTATCTTGGGTTTTCATAAGCTATCGAACGATAGTAACTTTGAATTTAACCGGAGGTTTAAAAGTTTCGGTTAATTTCATCCGCAGGTTAAATTGGAAGATACTGCCATTCGATTGTTTATGAAAAATTAAGATAGGAATGTGCAAACCGTTTCTTGTGCGGTTTAGTTTTTAGAGGCTGTCAAAGTGTCAAAATATCCGACTTTCAACTGTCAATATTTGGTAAACAGCTAAAGATAGGTATAGAATATATACACAAAATGTGTTTAGATTTTTTTAGAGTCCAAAATGTAGTAATATTCCATTTAAAAAAATATCAAAGTGACCCCTTTTATTTGATGTTCAATTGTTTTTTGCTGAACATATCCGAATTCGCGGGAGATAATTACATAAGATGGCTATTTCAGTTTTTTTATAAAAGTACAGGGAAAGTCAAAAAATCGCCTTGTCTAGTCCTCGTTGGATAACCCTGTACAATGTAATTATTTTAAAAAATAAAACAAACAACAAAATTGATAGAAAAATTTATAACAATGTAAACATGTGAAATTCGTTCTTGATGGAAAAGTATCGTTAATAGTAAAATGTGAAAAGTTACTAGGTGAGTACTTTTCACGTTTTTTCCTATTAACGACACTTTTCCATCAAGAACGAATTTCACATGTTTATATTGTAATAATTTTTTCTGTCCATTTTGTTGTTCATCACTTTTTAATTTTTTAGTTTTGAAGAACTGTTGTTCTCATTTTAATTTGTTTAAAGTGTCAAATTTTATATTATCATTGATAATATCACCATGATTTGTTTTGCTGATTTAAGAACACATGGCACCATACCCTTTGTTCTTATTTTAGCCCTGATGATGGCACAAACCCGTGCCGAAACGTTGGCGTTGTAAAAAACAACCAATTATTATTAAAACTGTCCAAAGGAGCTGAATCTTGTTCCATTGAGTCACTTAGGGAAATGCCAAACGAACACCTAGATAACAAATGGAAACACATAGACTACTCGAATGATAAAATAAGGTATGCGATTCAGGAAGCCGAAAGGGAGTGCAAGAACGAGGATGTAAATGATAATGATGACGGGAAGTTGAGCAAAAATACAAAAACTCTCATGAAAAGAAGAAGACCTGTTGGATGGACGCGCAACAAACTCTGTTACCATAAGACAACTAAACAGATATTTCCAAGGTCATCGGTAAAGACATTAGAAAGTATATCTAGAGTGATAGACGAAAACAAAAGCTTAAAGGTACTGCAAAGAAGGCAAGCTATAGGAAAAACAAACATCTGCAAATTGACACATAGACAGGGCATAACTAAAACAGGCAGGGACGATATCCTAAACATTGCAGAGGATTTTTATTCAGAACTCTACAAGAGCAACTCAAACTTAACCGATCAGGACCACCTACCAAAAGTCCAAAATTTAGAATCAGAAGATATCCCCGATATAGAAATTGAAGAAATCACATTAGCCCTCTCAGACAACAAATCACCAGAATAGGGTTGACGTGGGCAGCATTTGGGAGCCTTGGGAAAACACTTAAATCTAGGATTCCGATCTGCATAAAGCGAAAGGTTTTTAACCAATGCGTCTTACCTGTTATAACTTATGGAGCTGAGACTGACCAAGAAATCTATAAATCAACTACGAACTGCTCAACGTGCTATGGAAAGATCAATGCTGGGCATCTCACTTAGAGATAGGATTCCAAACGAGGTAATAAGGCAAAGGACTGGTGTATCAGATGCGGTTGAAAGAATAGCAACACTAAAATGGAATTGGGCAGGACATATCGCCAGAACAATAGACGAGAGATGGACAAGGAAGATTCTTGAATGAAGACCCTGGCAGGAGGCATATAGAAATAGCGGTAGACCCCAACTAGGTGGTCCGATGACATAAAGCGCATTCAAACTAACTGGATAGGCATGGGTCTACGTCCAGCAGTGGACACAACTAGGCTAATTGATGATGATGATGATGTAAAAAAACCCACTCACTTTCAAATATTTTTTTTTAGTTCTGATACTAGATCTCATGACCAGCTGACGTACAAAGTTGCCTCCATGAGGCAGCTCACATATATAATTTATTGGAAAAAAACAACGCCCAAATAATTTTAACATTTTCCTGCACCAACATCCAGGGTGGGTGCTCCAGCTGACAAGGTTAGTGGTTCTCTATATGGCATCATACTATATATGCAAGAATCAATCTCTATCACATAATAAGGACAAAAGGGGTCCTTTTACTTCTTGGACTATTTCTTAATTTACGTTCTGTACAGTACAGCAATAACTATATGCAAGAGAGGCGAAAATTATGAGTCTTTTCGAATGTTGTACTTTAGGTATATCTATTCTAAACTAGTCTCATTTACCGATTATTGACATTGTACATGTTCAGAATTCCATTCTTCAAGAGACAAACATAAATATGCGAATGATATGTTCACAAAATAAAAACAGACACTTACAAGGTGATTTAAGAGTAAAAAAAACTTCATCTTTTAAAGATAGAAAGTCTAGACTGTCTAAAAATAAAAAATAAAAATAAAAGAATGCGATACTTGAAAAAATGCAGTGCAAAACAAGCAACTTGTATTTTTTCATGTTTGCAATATGAACTTACGGTTCACGAATGATTGAACTATAATTGATTTTTAAGTTAATATCATAACAATTCTATACTTCTACTAAAAAGTCAATAGCAACTATCAGTATCATGTTAATTTGCTAGTCACTTAGGAAGTTCGCGTTGGGCCTAGTCAGAACTAGCTCTACCTGAAATCCCATATTTCCGGTTACATACAATAATGTTCATATATCGTCGCCTTTCTCACGAAGTCCTATCTAGCTTTTGCTAAATTTGTAACGAGAACTGATAAATGAAAAAGGGTTAGACATAAATCATCGGAGTTAGCTTAGTTTTAGAGCCATATAAACTAACTTTAAAACTAAGCTAACTGCGCTGATTTATGTCTAACCCTTTTTCAGTTATCAGGTCTCCTGACAAAATTTAGCAAAAGCTAGTTAGGACTCTTCGTGAGAAAGGCGACGATATGCCCAAGGGAACGAAAAAATCCTTTAAGATAAAACAGCATTCATTATCAGTCAACTTTTGGCTTGTTTATCATAGTCATACATTTAAAACTTCCAATACCAGAATTTCTATTTCAATTCAATGTCAATAATCGAGTAAGAGAATAAAATTAAATCCGCTTTCACCGGGTAAATTTCGGACAACTGCGTAACACTATCAATTTTTCGCGTTATCATCAGGAACTGAAATACTGAAATGTGAAAATATGACTTAGCATAACCGAAAACAAAATACAAATATTACCAGAACTACTTTTGCTACACCAGTAGCATTTCATCCAAGGTAATTTGTCTTTTTGTACCTCTCCTAGTTCTCGAAGACTCCTGAATCAGGTCGAATTCAGCTTGCAGTTTCTTTGCAAGCTCGAAATCTGTTTCCTCTTGAATTTTTCTCTGCTCTGCATTTAAATCGCCATTCAATTGAAGAGATTTTATACCTGGCCTTAGGTTGTTAATAATTCTGGTCTTCTGTGGACTTGACTTCAACTTTCCTTTGGCTTTAGATGGGCTGTTTTTGGTTTTTGAAAAAGTGTTTGTTATCTTCGAGTTTGTTTCCATACTGTTAGTTGCAACGTTTATTGTTTTTGCTAAATGGTGAATTTTACTAAGCCTCGGGGTTCTATCGCTTTTGCCGGTATCTATAGCCTTATCTACGACTTGGGAACTGCTATTCACATTTTCCGATATAGAATTGAGCTCTAAATGTTCAGAAACCTCGTGAGGAACTTTATTTAATAATTTTGTAGTAGCTTTCCTGGGCCTATTCCTTGTTTTGTCACTTGCAGATTTCGCGCTTGGAATGCCGTTCACAGAATGCTTTGCATGGGGATTCATATTCACAGGACTAGTATTAGTGCAATTTTCAACGTCTGTTCCTGGATTGCAAATATTGTCAATCAGCTTAGAAAGTACCTCATCTTCTGAATCACTATCGAAAATACCGGGTGGTGTTTCCATGCTAAGTTTTGACTTAAATGAGTTAGAATTTTCATTGAGAGTGTTCCCCTCGCGCTTAATATTTACATCTGAACCAGAATATTTAACAATTGAAGAACTTGGATTTAAAGTTTTAAGATCACCATTAATAAAAGGTTTATTAACTGCATGCCGCAAAGCTACTAAATTCTGATTATAATTTTCAATCACAGAACTATCTTTATCATTTTGTAAAAGATAATTGGAGATATAGCTACCAGTAATTTCTCCGTTTTTAGTACCAGTGTTCCGGATTTTAGAGCACGCCTCAACAGTTGGTGACATACTGAACAAATTGATTTCAACACTGTCTTCCTTTCTGGAAGCAGTACTGGGTATAAAATTTGCTCCAACTATATTGCTGGCGATTTCAGGACGACTA
>MU191806.1:0-16287 GCA_016904865.1 Pissodes strobi
TGTGTGTGTGTGTGTGTGTGTGTGTGTACACACCTTACGTAAGTTGTGGGGAAAACCGTGTGAAAAAATCCAGGGCTGTGGGGACCTGTAATATTATGGGGACCTACACACGTCCCCACAACTAAATTTGTAAATTTCTCTTGAACCATTGCATTAAAATCTAATTTTATCTTATTTTTCTATCTCTCTCTTTCATGACGTAAGGTGACGTTGTTGGCCATTTTGCAATAAATTTGATTAAAAAGTTATACACGATTTTTCGGAGTCCCCACAAGCATAGCAAATTCACATTAGTACACAAGTATCAATTTAGATAAGTTGTGGGGACATCATTATTAACCGTATAGTGGCGCCATCACACTATTCTGTTGCGTGTACAGAATTAAGTGCCGCAAGGGAATATATTAAATTGAAAATGTTTCTGTTATCCTAGTATGGGGCCTCAAATCGTGAAAAATTGCAAGCTGCATTTGCCACATGACGTCACAAGCGTGAGATATCGTGTTAGTTTGTTTATGCGGACGCCTTATCTTTTTGAAGTGAGAACTTCTTTAGGCGCGTTTTGCGTTATTTTTTTTGCGGGGGTTGAATGAGACCGAGCCGTCACGCATCACGCGTCATGCTCGGATATGTAACGTAACGCTCCTTCTATTGGCATGTTCCCGTACAGGTAGAGGGCTGAAATTTTCAGGGGATGTAGCCGGGGTTAAAAAGAAGATCCTGGACGAAAACGGGACCCCGTACCTCCCCCCGTTTGGCCAGGAGAGGGGGAGAAGGAAAAAAATTAAATAATTAATTTCGGGAGAACGGGAAGAGGTACGGGGTCGAAATTTTTATGGTAGATGCACCCTATGGGGGGCCACCTTAGGCCATACGGGGGGGACCGGGGCTCTAATTTAAGGGGGATTTTTGGGGGGAAAACCGATTTTCAAGTGAAAAATTCTTTAGGCGCGTTTTGCGTAATTTTTTTGCGGGGGTTGAATGAGGCCGAACCGTCACGCATCACGCGTCATGCTCGGATATGTAACGTAACGCTCCTTCTACTGGCATGTTTCCTTATAGGTATAGGGCTGAAATTTTCAGGGGATGTAGCCGGGGTAAAAAGAAGATCCTGGACGTAAACGGGACCCCATACCTCCCTCCGTTTGGCCAGGAGAGGGGGAGAAGGAAAAAACTTAAATAATTAATTTCATGAGAACGAGAAGAGGTACGGGGGTCGAAATTTTTATGATAGATGCGCCCTATGGGGGACCACCTTAGGCCATACGGGGGGGACCGGGGCTCTATTTTAAGGGGTAATTTTGGGGGAAAAACCGTTTTTGAAGTGAAAACTTCTTTAGGCGCGTTTTGCGTTATTTTTTTTGCGGGGTTGAATGAGTCGGAGCCGTCACGCATCACGCGTCATGCTTGGATATGTAACGTAACGCTCCTTCTACTGGCATGTTCCCGTATAAGTAGAGGGCTGAAATTTTCAGGTGATGTAGCTGGGGTAAAAACAATATCTTGGACCTCCCCCCGTTTGGCCAGGAGTGAGGGGAGAGGAAAAAACTTAAATAATTAATTTCGGGAGAACGGGAAGAGGTACGGGGTCGAAATTTTTATGGTAGTTGCGCTCTGTGGGGGCCACCTTAGGATATACGGGGGGGACCGGGGCTCTAATTTAAGGGGGAATTCTGGGGGATAACCGTTTTTCGCCCGTATCTCTGGCACGAAGGCTCGGATCGAAATTCTGACAAACGATGACCCCGCTTATTGAAGTTTTCACTTCTGTCGTGCGGTCTTAAGCACACACCAATTTTTGTTTATGTTATCGAGGTAATAAAAACTTTATGATGATGAAGAGGGTTTTGACTGGGTTTTAACCTAATTTTGGCGACTAACCAAAACTAACCAAAAACACTAAATTTGATTATAACGAATCGGAACCAGTTCAAATGACTAAAATAAATAGGAACTAACTGAAGGTTGATTGAACGACTAACCAAAACGGGCTAAAACGTATCAGAACAGGTTACAAAAATTAAAGTAAGTTAAAACGAGCCAAGTTTTGGCGACTAACAAAAACTAACCAAATACATTAAATTTGATTATAACGTATCGGAACTGGACAAATGAATAAAATAAATTGGAACTAACTGAAAGTATCCGAATATTGAATGAATGACTAACTAAAAGTAACTAAAAGCAGCAAAACGGGCTAAAACGTATCGGAACAAGTTAAAAATGTTAAGGTAAGTTAAAATTAACCCAAATTAACAGAATTTTGGCGACTATCCAAAACTAACCAATTACATTAAAATTGCTGATAACGTACCGGAACCGATTCAAATGACTAAAATAAATAAAAACTAACTGAAATTTACCGAAAGTTGATTGAATGACTAACCAAAAGTAACTAAAAACACCATAAACGGGCTAAAACATATCAGAACAGATTCAAAATGTAAAAGTAATTTAAAACTAACCCGAATTAATCGAATTTTGGCGCCTAACCAAAACTAACCAAAAACATTAAAATTGCTTATATCGTACCGGAACCGGTTCACATGACTAAAATATATTAAAACTAACTGAACTTAACCGAAAGTTGATTGAACGACTAACCAAAACTAACCAAAAGCACCAAAAAGGGTTAGATAGTATCGGAAGATTAAAAACATTAAAGTAAGTTGAAACTAACTCAAACTAACCGAATTTTGACGAATAACTAAAATGAACCAAAAGCATTTAAATTGGTTATAATAACGTGTCGGAACCGGTTCAAATGACTAAAATAAAATGGAATTAACTGAAAGTAACCGAAAGTTGATTGAATGACTAACCAAAAGTAACTAAAACATATCAGAACCGATTAAAAATGTTAAAGTAATTTAAAACTAACCCAATTTAATCGAATTTTGGCGCCTTACCAAAACTAACCAAAAGCATTAAAATTGCTTTTATCGTACCGGAACCGGTTCGCATGACTAAAATCTATTAAAACTAACTGAACTTTACCGAAAGTTGGTTGAACGACTAACCAAAACTAACCAAAAGCACCAAAAAGGGTTACATCATATCGGAACAGATTAAAAATATTAAAATAAGTTGAAACTTTCTCAAATTAACCGAATTTTGACGACTAATAAAATGAACCAAAAGTATTTAAATTTGTTATAATAACGTGTCGGAACCGGTTCAAATTACTAAAATAAATTGGAACTAAGTGAAAGTAACTGAAAGTTGACTGAATGACTAACCAAAAATAACTAAAAACACCAAAAAGGGTTAAAGTAATTTAAAACTAACCCAAATTAACCGAATTTTGGCGACTAGTCAAAACCAACCAAAAACATTCAAATTGCTTATAACGGTCCGGAACCGGTTCAAATGCCTAAAATATATTAAGACTAACTGAACTTTACGGAAAGTTAGTCGAATGACTGACCAAAACTAACCAAAAGCACCAAAAAAGGCTAAAACGTATCGGAACAGATTAAAAATATGAAAGTAAGTTGAAACTAACCCAAATTAACCGAATTTTGACGACTCCCTAAAATTAATCAAACACATTTAAATTGATTTAGAGACAAATTGAATACAAATGGTATTTTGTATCCTGTCACGGCAAGCGACCATTGGAATGTTTTTGTGCTATCCTATACAATTAAGCTTGCCGTATATGTCTTCGCCGACCGAGAAGGTTCCCGATATAGGGTGGCTGTGAGAATAATACAGAAGCCGACCGACGCTTCCGGTTTAGTCCCGAGACATTCTACTGGATATAAATAGCGCGCAGAACGCGTGTAGTTTTTAGTTAATCATTGAATGCTGAATTGTAATGATCTATTAGTTGTAAAGTTATAAGAATAGTTTAGAGTGTTATAATTTCGAGGCATCATAACTTGATACCCATTTTATAACTGACGTATTATTTGTGGTAAGTGACAGGTACCACATTTAAGTACCCTAGACTAACATTTTATTATCAAATTTAGTAGTCAATAATAAAAGGTATAATGTAATTAAGGTTAACAAGTACTACTACTGACGTGCTTTTGATCACAAGTAGAGCAGGGTTTTAAGGAATTTTGGTATTTTAAAAGTTTGGTTGGTTTCACTTTAGTATGCAATAGGTTTTTTTTCCCTAGGCCTGTCCGACGTACGTCGCCATATAGCACTGCAGCCTGTACAGGCTTATTGTGCTGAGCCTATGTCATTTTAAGATAGCCACTCCAGTATTTTTGTGTCCTGTACGAGGCCGTACAGGTCTTTTACTGGGTGTTTGATTAATATTTCTGGGTCTATATTTGGTTGCCCAAAGATGCTGAGTCTCCTGCGGTCCACTGCCTCGCAGTTGATCAGGATTTGTCTGGCTGATTTCGGTTCCTTATTGCATAGTCTGCAGTTAAGGTCTCCGTTATACAGACCCATCCGGTTCAGGTGTACCTTTAGGGGTGCATGACCGGTCAAAAGACAGGTTATGATTCGTAATCATACGTAGCAGTTTTCCGGTCCTTTTTTTACATGGTAGGCCAATAAATTCCTTTCCATGGTTTTGCCTGGGGATTTCTGCCCAGTGACGTCGATGTTCTTCTCGAACCCTGTCTTTTGGTTTTCCCAGGGCCGGTTCTGGGCCGATTAGTTTTGTTTCTGATCCTCTCCTGGCGAGTTCATCAGCTTTCTCATTGCCTTCGATCCCTCTGTGTCCTGGCACCCAGATTAGTCTTACCATATTCCGGTCTGCCAGGATTTGTAGTTCTTCAAGGCATTTCCACACCAGTCTTGATGAGACTTCTTGGCTCAGTAGAGCTCTTAGTGCCGCTTGACTGTCCGACAATATTAGGATCCGCCGATTGTTTGTTGCCCGCCTATTATTCTCTATGGCGCACTGAAGTATGGCGTATACCTCTGCTTGGAAAACAGAAGCATACATACCCAGTGCATAGTATTTACTCCGACCTTGACTGGCAGAATAGACTCCTGATCCAGTACCAGTTGCAGTTTTTGACCCGTCTGTGAATCAGGTTTGGTCCTGCCTTCTGATAGCTGTTAGTCCATTTTTCCATTCGGTTCTACTTGGAACGTTCACCTCGAATGATCTATTGAGACAGTATCGCTTTTGCATGTGGTCCGTTTTCAAGTTTAAAACATCTCCCCCCACAAGATCAGCGTCAGTCTTTGTACCTTGCCCAGTTGTGAAATCGCACCTCTCTGTTGTGTCTTGGGCCACCACACCAGAGAGGCGTATGTTAGGATAGGTTCTACCACCATTTTGTATGTCACATACATCATGTCTGGTCTTAATCCCCATTGTTTCCCGTGTAAGCGTCTGGGAATCATGAGTGATGCCACCGCTTTTTTGGTAATACCCCTAGATACTTTACCTCGTTCGAGATCTGTATGTTTTGTCCTCTCAGGCTAAGTGGTCCTAGATCCCCCAGCTTGTGCCTTCTAGTAAAAGCTACGATGTTAGATTTGTTGGGACTGATATTTAAACCCTCCTGATCTACCCATCTTGTAGTCCGGTTCAGAGCCTCTTGCATCTGCTCTCTAACCGTTGCGTTAAATGATGACAATGTCATCAGCATATCCGAGTACACAGTGTCAGTGAGCGCCATGAAAAGGCCGTCCGCTACCACGTTCCACAGGAGCGTGGTAGCCCTGCGGACACCCTCGATGCACCCGAGCCACCAGCGCGCTCCCAGCGACGGTTGCTTCTACCAACCTTCCCCTCAGCATGGAGTTAATCCACCGACAGCAAGTGCCCTCAACTCCTCTTTGCCAGAGGGATCTGGTTATTGAGTCGAAGGAGGTGTTGTCAAACGCCCCCTCCACATCCAGGAAGGCGGTCAGCATCACCTCCCTGTTTTCCAGTGTATCCTCCACCCTCTTGACCAGCTGGTGGAGTGCTGTTTCTGTTGACTTACCTGTCTGGTAGGCATACTGGTCGGGGTGCAGTGGGCTGTTTACCAATACACCGTCCCTTATATGCCTATCCACAAGTTTTTCAAGTGTCTTAAGTTCAAAGGACATAAGACTTATGGGTCTTAGGGACTTTGCCGTATTCTGTCCTGTTTTCCCAGGTTTCGGTATAAACGTTACCCTAATGTGTCTCCAGGCTTTTGGTATATATCCAAAAGCTAGACTGCTTCTTAGAATGCTGCAGAGTATCCTGCAATAGGTTTGCTATGCTAAGCTTGAATAAATGTAAATAGGGATAAATTAACGAAATTGATACTACAAGGAATTTGTAAATATTTTATTTTTCAAGTATCAATATATGTATTAAAGAGTTTCTGTTGTTTACTTTACAAAAGGGAAAATTAGGTTTAAGAAAAAAAAGAAATATGAAAGAATCTTACGATCCCAAACTCTAAGCTAGCTAGGTACTACGAAAGAACACAACGTAACAGGATGGGTCCGAAATAGGTTAGTATAAGCTGACGATCACGAGTCTGACTACCGACTTTCAGAAGGTAATACATAGGTATGTTTCAACTTTCAACTGATTTTAATATATTTTTAATCTGTTCCGATATGTTTTAGCCCTTTCTGGTTAGTTTTGGTGAGTCCTTCAATCAACTTTCGGTTACTTTCAGTTAGTTAAGTCGGGTGACTTTTAGTTAATCACGACAGACTAGTCGTTTTGCATATCGTTAGATAGGGGATTGAGAGACAACTCGAATGCAAATGTTATTTTGTTTTTACAACGACACTTCTTAACGTTATAAATTGGAAAAAAGAACGAAACTTGAAGTTATATGCATTTAACTTATATCAACTATTACTTTCAACACAATTATGAGTTTTCTCAGATATCAAACTTAATAAGCGTTGCATTCTGCTCCGGCATTTTCAATGTCAACCCCGGTTGCATCTTTCTAAAGGGCTCTAGATTTTTATATGAATTCTCTAGGCCGACCACCTAGCTCAGACTCTTCATCAATAGCAGTTGCATTAGCTCAACTCAAGTTCTGAAAACTGCATTATCACTTTTTATAAACTCTCAAGGCATCGCAACACTTGTTAACACCGTGACGGGGGATCTCTCAACTCTGTTACAGGCCTGTGTAGCATGTTTACTGTCACGGCAAGCGAGCATTTGAATGTTTTTGTGCTACCCTATACAACTATGCTTTCCGTATATGTCATCGCCGACCGAGAAGGTTTCCGATATAGTGCGGCCGGGTGAGAATAATACAGAAGCCAGCGGCCGCTTCCGGATTAGTCCCGAGACATATTCTACTGTATATAAATAACGCGCTAAACGCGTGTAGTTTTTAGTTAATCATTGAATGCTGAATTTTAAAGATCCATTAGTTGTAATAAAGTTCTAAGAATAGTTTAGAGTGTACGCAGTGATAAAGAACAAAGGGAGTATTATTTTAAAATAGTAAAAGTTAAAAGTTGTGCTTTTGTCAGAACCCGCGGGAAAAACGTAACACTTGGTGTCAGAAGTCGGATTGTGAATGGACGGGACTTGTGAACTGTTCTTCGAGGAGAGAAGAGGATACAAACAAGTACGTCAACGAGACCGTTTTGATAGGTGGATTTTCTGAACGTTTTATAACATTTATGGTCAATACAAGGCAGCAAACGGCAGAAATGGAGCAAATAAATAAAATGTTGGCCGATTTCATTGAAAATCTAAATGATTAGAGACAAACAGAACAGGACTGGCTGTAGGTCTTTTGGGTTGCCCTTTTTGTGTAATCGGCTATTCCAGTCTGCCGACTTGCGATTTAGGTCTCCAATGACTATCCTGGGTCGACGGCCTAGTTCTGCAGCAAGTCTTCGCGAGACAGTTTGTATATCGTTCTCATGATGCTGAGTGACAGGCTCAATCTCAACATTATCTATGGCAACGTAGTGGTGATTGTTCTTCTGTTGCACTAAGAGCGCTACGCGTCCGCAGGTTATTATTTTTTTTTATTGTTTAAACAAGTAATGATTTTTTCCCCTTTAAGTTGTTCAATGCTCGTGGATCTATGACGAGTTACACCGAGAGTAGTATTAATATTCACTTACCGAATTCGACCAGATCTTCTTCATTAAAGTAAACACCCGGCAAGATCGGAAGTGTACGCGCAATCTGCCCGCTGGCGCTGCTCCGGAGAGCGGTTCTTTTGGCGCCACCGAGTTCGTTACGGACCAAACTGGAGATCCCCGCGTTATTCTTGGAACTTGCTGCAAGACCTCAGTTCCTCCAGATATACCTGCCGGCAAATATCACAAACGAAGAGAACGCCAAGGCCGATCTGGAACTGCTGAAATTCTACTACCGATGATTGTGAAGCCAAATAAAACGCCGCAAATACTTTCTCTTTATTTGAAGAGCACTAGTTGGGCCAATAATAAAAAAGGTAAATAGGCAATAGCCTAAGAGCAAATGGTAAATGCCCAAAATTCCGATATGTTTCTCTTTTTTCCCCCGGAATGAGGGAGGGTGGTTAGCACCCCAAAAAAACTAAACAATCTAATAAAACAATAGACTTAGCTATAAGTATAAAGGCGGAAAAAATTATCAGTGGTTGACCAAACGCTATGAATATTAAAGTCCAAAGAAATGCAGTAGGCACTACTTAAACGCTTAAGATCCTCCGCGAGTAATTGGGGTAGTAAAACGGAAACTTAGGTTTGGTCCACCGCGCGGGTTGGTGATCACGTAAACCGCTATGATAAACAGAGCGCAGTAACCTAATTTGAAATATGGTGCGCTACTGATAAAATGACAAATATTTCAAACACAATGATTTAAATCTAAAGCTAGCCTAGCACTTAACTTTTTATTTTCCCCAAAGTTCCAAAGTGCTCCAACCCGGTTGGGCGGAAAATACCCTCCGACCTCCAACGCGTCTCGCCGGTATGATGGGCGAACTGGTCACACCATGTAGGTTAGCTCCGCTAGGCCAAAACGACCGCGTCCGTTTCATAAATCCTTGCGTACGCAAGATTTTCCCGTATGGTACAATACTATACTTAATCAAAACGAAGCTCCACAGCTAAGTCGGGAATAACTACCCGCTAGTCGACAAAATCCGTCACAGACTAACTCGGCGTAAACAAATTTTAAAATCAACTATCTCATTAAACGGCTTCTCTGGAAAAGAACCGATTCTTTTCTCGCGAAACGAGTCGACCCCTTCGCGTCGTGAACGAAGAGCTCGTGCACCAAAAACTTTTACTGCGACGTTTCTTGTCGCTCCAATCAAAACGGATTTCGTAAGACACGCGCAAGAGATATCAATTATTACCTTCAGCACTACGAAAAATAGCAATTGGTACCGGGGCGTACCAAAACTTACTTATAATTAAATACCAAAAACGGAATGTCACAAGGTGCTTCTGGGGTGGACGTGTATGTAAATGTCGTAGTTAGGGAAGGAGATCCTGTGGTTCCTGGAGATTTGGTCACCAAAAAAGCCAAGATGTCGTGTGATCTAGAATAGCAATTCCTATATCTTCTGGCTACGCCCCTGGATGCTGTGTATTCTATTTTATGAAGCGGTGTTTGTCTAGCCATTTAAGTTCTTGAAAGCTTGCTGGAGCTGGTTGGTAATGTGGCCTTCTAGCTGGGCCATCTGATCATGTTGTCCTTATCCCAGCAGACTTATTGTTTGGTGCAGCTTTGGGGGTTGGAACTTTTCATTTATTCCTCTCGGATCCCATGTTTGGATTCCTTGTAGTCCATCTGAATGGCGTAAAGCTGGAGCAGCCCTTGTAGCTGGCGGAGTGTCCTGTGTTACCGAATAGTGCGTAGGTGGTTAGTAGCATTACAGTTTACTAGGTCATTTTCATTGGATCAGCATTTGATCCTGTTGGGAGGTAGCACATTATATCCATATCTCTGACAGTGTTGGCCCGTGCTTCTGTGCGCCCTAAATAAAATCTTTCATTTTATCAAAATATTTTTCTGATTCTTCCTAATTTTAATTTATAAGACTTTAAGAATTCTTGGCCCGTACCATGGGGTGAAAGAACCTATACCAACTTCTATCCCACGAATGTTGAAAGAAAATATTTTCTCGAGTACAAGATGTATACTCTCAGATCTATTTAAAATTTGTTATTGATTATTTTAGAAGCTGTCTAATTTGGCCTTGCTGTGTGGAGTTCATTACACAGTTAGCATGTCTTAAGGTACGGGGGCCTCATTACACAGTTAATATGCTTTAAGCAATGGGGACTTTATTACACAGCTAACATGCTTTAAGCAATGGGGACCTTATTACACATTTGACATGTCATTAGTTATGGGGACCAAAATACACATGTAAGTTTGCCATTAGTTATGGGGACCAAAATACACATGCACGTTTGCCATTTGTTGTGAGGGCGTCCCCACAACTTTTTGTCGAGTGTATTCGGATTCCACGGTGTGTAAACAAATTTTACAGGTATCTACGTAAACAGCGTGAAAAGGACAACAAGATGGCTATCTTCGTTTCAAAACCCCCACAACTCATTAAAAATTCACAGGTCCCCACAGCTTACGTAAGGTGTGTATAGGTGTGTGTGTGTGTGTGTGTGTGTGAAGATGTTGATTGACACGGTTCTTGAATAGTTGTAGGTTGTAATTAGGGGGAAACACATGTCCTGGGAGTGAGTGAGTCCATAGTGATGCAGGGCGCCAGACAAAGGAGGTCTAGTAAAGCGATGTTCTAGGTGTTTCCATTTGTGCGACGAACTGGTGCGTTCTAGCTGTCTGTCGTGACTGTCTGAGGGGCGTTGCCAGAGGCGGGGTGAGGTGGGTCAAAACCTGGGAACATCTGCCGTGAAAGTATCTGTAAAACAGAGACACATGTCTGCGGTGTTCTAGACTATTCAGATTCCGGGTCAACTTCGGATCGCCGACAAGACGAACACCTCTCTTCTGAATGGAATCCAGCAGCTTTAGGGTGTGCTTGATGCGGCACCCCAGATGTGTGAGCAATATTCTAAGCACTCTCTTATTTGCGCTTTGTAGAGCAAGAGTAACTGCTGCGGTGTATACAATTTTTTGTTGCGAAATAGCGCATCAAGCTTCTGAGAGGCTGATTTTGCGATGTTAGCAACGTGGTCATGCCAGGACAAATTGCTGTTGACCGAGACACCCAGCAGTCCGATTGACGAGGATAAAGAAATGGTCGATCGTCGATCCTGCCATAATGATGTTAGAGCCCGAAGTATTGGTCCTCTTGGAAAACGTGTCTTTGCTGCATTGAACTGGACCAAAAAAAACTTTAGCAATATTTACCTCTCTTGAGTTGGAGGGTTGCCTGGAGGATCAACTGCCTCGGTTTATAAGGTGAGCTCGGAAAACCTCTAGAAATTTTAGCGGAAAATATTCTTTAGCGTCGTGGCGACCTGCTGACAGTAAAATATAACTAGCAAAGATAAACTGATAACGCAATATCTTACTCTAGTTGTTTGATAAACCTAAGCGGGACAATAGATTATCCACTAAAATAAAGACAGTCACAAAGTGCTGGAGGATAACATAAGAAAAAGGATGATCAGGATAGCCATTCACTGCAACAATAGTGTTATAAAAGCTAATATTATCTTGTATTAATTTTCGTAATCGTATGAATAATTAATTAATATGAATAAATGCTGCAAGTGGAAGTCCATTAAACTTACTGACAACAAATCAAATAAATGAATTTTTAATAAATTAACCGAAGAGGTTAATACTCAATAATTCTTACCATAAAATATAGAATCTTTTGTTGCTAAATGCAGCAGATAAAATAAAATTTTATACTGGCAAAATCAGACTGTTACAAATTATTAAAGTTTATGTAAGTCACAGATACAATATTTATAACTTTTGCTGGCACGATTAAATTTATTAATGAGATCAAAATTGTTTTTAGCAATAAATTACTCGTCTTATATCAATTTTTGTTTACAGCAGTCACATTTTGTTTTTTAACGTAATATAGCAACAATAAGCTTCTAAATATGTAATTAACGGCAATATATCTTTGATATCCTGACAGTGTTATTCATTTATTAACATTTGAGGCAATGAAGTTATATTTTGGGAGAAGTCTTGTTGAGAGCAATAAATTTTCACCTGTGTCATAATCAGGGAGTTCATAGACCTCATTAACATTAATCGGGCGAAAACCGCGTCACTGAAGTGTTAATATAGACTGATTTCTAAGTCTCTCATCTGTCTCATATAACTGTCGCACAGAAATATGAAAATAATCACCTGTCATTTGCCTGTATTTATAAAATCTATCTTCAAGAAGGTGTGTTTGAAATTTCCTTAAGAGAACATAATTCATATCGGGTATAACTTTTAGGCCATTTTTGTTGGAAAGCTGTGTCCTTTGGAACACATGGACTTTAGGTTCATTTTTATAGTTTTCACTACAGCTAGGAATGCAACACTTTTGAGGCATAATTAGTGCAAGAGAAACACATACAATTAAATACGAATAAAAACATATAAACTCTGCTGTACAAAAACTGCCGAGCAACAGCTTTTATGTCCGAAATATATGGTTTTACGTATTGAAAAATACGCCTAACAATTTAAATTGTATACTTAAATATACAGCGAAATATTAGGTACAAGTTTCACGCACTTAAAAGCCTATAAATAGTTCCGATTTCACAACTCGTCGCCGGTCATCGAACGGCAGATTATCGAGAGTCCACTGTCTTATTTTAGGAAAGTGCACGAAAAAGGTAGCAGTTTTAGGTAATTACATAAATAAATCAGGAAATACCGCATTATAAAAAGAGGAAAGCCCTTCTTATGGAAATCTGTTTTTACAACATTGAAAAAATTATAATGTAAGAGATTTGATGATATAATTATTCGTCAAGAACGAAGATAAGCCGATAAACTGACAGTTTTAAAGTTGTTCTTTGAGATGTTGTTGAAAAACTTAGGAAATCCATTTTACCTAGTTTAGATCGGACTATTGATAAACAACTTGTTGCGTTTTGTGTTTGGTGCCCTTTCAGGAGAAATATTCCATCAAAATCTGAAAAATACGGAGTAAATATTCCTGCCGAATAAGATGTATATCTTGAATACGGGAATATATGCAGGAACTCAGCCGGAAGGGCCATTTCGCTTTTCGAAGAGGCCTTCAGAAGTTGTCAAATGTCTCGTAGAAGTAATTAGAGGAACATTTCACAATATTACTATAACCAACTGCTTTTGACGCGTACCTTAAGCACCTGATCTAAAGAATGATTATAAACTTACAATGTTGGGAACCCTAAGGAAAAATAACTGAGAAATTCTTTCAGAACTGGTAAATACTACTTACAGACATCCTCGTAGCAGTCAAATTGCTTTTTATAAGCAACCTGGCATGTTTTGTCCCCAAAAAGAAATAAAAACGTTATTATCCTCGACACATTCAGATAACATGCTTGACGAACATTCGAATAAACCTCTCTTGGTAGAAGATTGCAACCACATTAAATCTGGTGTGTGTGGTGGGCGAACAGTAGAAGATATCTTCTTCGATTTGGTGAACTTCGTTTTATATCAGTTGAATGATCCTAATGAAAATATTGTCTGACGGAACTTTTTTAGGAAACTTATCTTTAGAGTTCATGAATAAATATATTAAGAACATTTTATTCCATTCCAAAGGTAATAGGAGAGTGAAGTTCAGTATTTCTGTTCTACAACCAATAAGTTCAAATCATGGTTCCACTGTAGGGCAAGTCCGAAAACGCAAACATGGAAATGGAACCTGTAACATATATGCTTTTGTAAAAGCAACAAAAGGACAAGGAACGTCATCGCAAAAGTTGGATTTATGAAGACCATGAGAAGGATATCCCGGTGGTTTCCATAACCTATGACGAACAGGGGTAAGATTATCATTTTTGTTATATTATAATTTTACTGTTTTTCGAAATGTTTCGTTTTTTATTTTGTACTTTCTTCTATGGTATATTATTTCCTTTATTAGCGCTTTGTGTTTTCGTTTTGTTGCGTTTATTTGTTTTTATCAAAATTTACGTTGCAAATAATGTCGTTTGCATCTCTATACACAATTTCAAAAAAATGCTGCATTTTGCTATTGTGATTCAAAATTATCCCGTACAAGCATTCTGATAGATTACAGCGCGAGTGCTAGAGGGTGAGTACATCACAAATAAGAAAGATATTATGTTTTTATCACTGTCTCAAACAGATGTATCAAGTATATTGAAACAAGTTAAATAATTCACTTCAAACTTGACCACTTTCCAAGTACAAATAAACGCTTAGTTGAAGGTCAGTATAATTATATCCTGAAACTTGAATATAAATGCCCTATTTAGTTCCCTAATAATATATAGGGTGTCTGAGATACACGGATAGGGAACCTTATTTCGGACACAGAATATCATTTGCCAATGTTTTGTAATTTCCTCTAAGTGATGCAAATTAAGATATCAATGAAAAGTATTAAAGGATAGTTGAAGGACAAAAGGACAGTGAAAGGATGACATAAAATTGACTTCGGATGATATCCAAGGATCCTAGTGATAGAAAACAGATGGTATCATGGAAAAAAGGGTTTGAAAAGGCTATGTAAAAAAATGGGAAATAAAATAATTCTCCTATCAACTGCTACATATATTTCTCCTATCAACTGCTACATTCTAATTTAATACAATGTAAGTAAGCAACGACTTCACTACCTGAAAAGTTATGAACATTATTCTCCTTTAATTTTAATTTAGGTAGAAAATTTTCTGCTAGGAGTTACGCGCGAAGACGAAGAAAACATGGTATACAAAATTGCGCATCAAGTTTCTAAATATTTGAAGTATTTAAGCTTATATTTTGATCTCAGAATATGATATAAGATTCAAGAGGAAGTTTGCAAAAATAATCCGTGAAAACGAGTGACACAATAAGGCTCAGGGGCAGGTGTACTCTTCCTAAGCTCGATGTTCGGCTCTAAAATAATGCAGGTGTGATAAGCGTTCTTTATTCAGACTACTATATAATTAGGTTATAGTAAAAGTGGAGAACTTAATATGAAAGGACTTCAGTTAAAATTTAATTTTGCACTTTAGCGTATATGTAAATACGTGTGTTCAGCATAACTACATTATGCATTTTTAACGCAATATGAACATAATTTCTTGAATACTGCAGAGAATTGGTAAAATATGTAAAATGCCTTCGCTTATTTATGAATTCAAGCTAGTCTTTACAAAAAAAAATCCACGCCGTGATCTTTCCCCGTAGCAATAGTACCCCTCTTAACATAAAAATCAAGAAATCCGGATATCTCGATAATCAGTATGCTTGTCAGAAATCAGGTTATTCCTGTCATGAGACTTGCTCCCGACTAAAGTATTGTTCGGCAATTCTGTTTACAGATATTTTCATGACTATTATTAAATTGAAAGTGATCTCTGGCTCAAGAATTTACGCTTTACGTTTACTACTTGCAAAATAATTCTTATTTAAATCTTTATAAATCTAAAGAGTCAAGAGTCGAAGTTTGTTACTTTAATTCAAACTTGTATTTTTTTAAATGGAACACCCGGTATATAAGTATCCCAATTTATTCTCCTCTTGATTGCGATCACTTTGATATAAGGTTTATTAGGGCTAAAACTTATAGTAAGGGATTGGGGCGCGATTAAAGTTGAAAAAATGCTCAGTTCGGTCATTTTTTGACAGCATTTGAAACAGGTACAGAAAACCCAAATATTCCATGAAACGTATCATATCCTTGAATACAATAATCGCTTGCAAATTGTTTAAAATTATTCATCGTTATACAGGGTAGCCAAGTTTTGCAAATACACCCTGGGCTCATTTTTTTAAAATCGAACACCCTGTATATTTTATTTTCATGTTAAAGATAACATTTCTAGCTTTCAAAAGATACCATACATGATACTTCTCTGACCAATAGTCTTGTAGTAAAATAGCACTGAAAACAAATTTTCTGCATTCTAATACGATTATGCTGATTTTAAATTGATTATTATTGAATATTTAATATTAGTAAGCCATGACACCATCATAAATTAAACAGAAGATTTACGAATTTGTGAAAGCTACATAATGAACATAATCCATTATTGGCAAGTTAAGTGTAGATGGCCTAATAATCATAACTTAAGGAAACTGAGACCCGAAACCTTTACATGTTTATTAGAGATATTTAAGAAAAAGAGAATTATTGTTTTTAGGAAACGTAAAGTAAATTAATAAACCAGTTTCAAACAAAGATAATCAATTATCAGCTTTTTTATGGCAGTGGCACACACACTAAAGGGAGATCCTATGGCGCTCGACGAGCGGTGTGTGTGTGTGTGTGTGTGTGTGTG
>MU191806.1:16387-33220 GCA_016904865.1 Pissodes strobi
GTGTGTGTGTGTGTGTGTGTTTGTGCCGCATTAACTGTGGCAACCTGTGTGTGCATTAAACTCAATTGTGGCGTATGCTTTAGTTGTGGCAACACACATTCGGACGTCACAGCAAAAGTAGCCATAAATTGGCTACAACTCTGTTTTGTGTGCCGGTTTGAATATACTGCGCCAATGAGGATAGTTCGCAGAACTGCCGCTAGAAAGTGGTGCGCTACGGTTGAAGACATGGCAGAAACTTAATCAGTGTGTCGTACGCCACAATAGGGGCTCTATTCTGCATACGCTGAACCAAATTGTGACAACGTTTGCTACCTAATGGGGTGGCGCCCTCTGGTCACACACACTTAACACTAATGATTTGTGTCTAGGACGCCACAACAAACAGGAGTTTTAACATGCTATTTCGCCATTTTTGAAGTGTAAACTACTTTAGGCGCGTTTTTTGTTTTATTGTGGGTGTTAAATGAGACCGAGCCGTCAAGCTCAAATATGTAACGTAACGTCACGCGTCACGCTCCTTCTACTGGCATGTTCCCGTATAGTTAGAGGGCCGAAATTTTCAAGGGATGAAGCCGGGTAAAAAGAAGATCCTGGACGAAAACGAGACCCCGTAACCCCCCCGTTTAGCCAGGGGGGGAGGGGAGAAGAACATGTTTAAATAATTAATTTCAGGAGAACGGGAAGAGGTACGGGGTCGAAATTTTTTTGGTAGGTGCGCCTAATGGGGGCCACCTTAGGCCATACGGGGGGGACCGGAGCTCTAATTTAAGGGGGAATTTTGGGGAAAAGCCGTTCCCGTATAGGTAGAGGGCTGAAATTTTCAGGGGTTGTAGCCGGGGTAAAAAGAGGATCGTGGACGAAAACTGGACCAATGTACAACCCCCCCCACCTTTGTCCAGGGGAGGGGAGAAGGAAAAACTTAAACACTTAATTTCGGAAGGACGGGAAGAGGTACGGGGTCGAAATACTTATGGTAGGTGCGCCCTATGGGGGGCCACCTTAGACCATACGGAGGGACCGAGGCTCAAATTTAAGGGGGGATTTTGGGGGGAAAAGCGCTTTTCGTCCGTATCTCTGCAACGAAGACTCTGATCGAACTTCTGACAAACGATGACCCCGCTTGTTGAAGTTTTCACTTCTATCGTTTGGTCTTAAGCACACACATTTTTTTCGTAAATTCGCGTGATCTTCATTACAAGGCTAAACTGATTGTTTTGGGAAATGGAAACAAGAGGTAGAAAAATATTAAATATGTTCCTAGCGGAAAATAAGGAAGTGGGTAATTAATTAAATTAAATTTGCCGCGGTATGAAACCACAAAATGTCTGGAGAAAGAATATAGAGAGCTGGCAGTTAGAAGTGATTACCCATTTGATTATCTATCTATCCTAAATTTCATCGGATATTTTCTTATATCACAATTTGGTAGAATACAGAGTATACAATTTTGATCAGGCTTGACGTCAGGAAGTTTCATGTAGAATTAAATTGGATTTATAAAGTCATGCGCTCCGCTCGCAGCTTATAAGTTTGCGTTTCGCGTTGGCATGTTGTCGGACGTTGGCAAATTGATCAGTCGCAAATTAAAATATTTCCTCGTGATTCTGCACGTAAACAGTTGAATTGGATGATGATCGCTTAAGATTCCTCGTACATTCCATATTCGGTATTCGGTGAAATCTGTAGCTTGGTAAAAAATGAGTGACAAGCATACATTTTATTAGCTTCGAATAAAATGAATACATAAATAAATGTTTTGAACATTTACAAAATATAACCTCCAAATTTAAGGATAACAATTTGACAACGCGAGCAATGAGTTGATAAAAGCTTATTTTTTGCCAGCGAACAGCGAACGCCAGTCTCGGTGAACACGGGCGCGGGCGTAAGTTTACAAATCCAGCTTTAACCTCCCAGTTATCTTTTGACGCCTTAAAAAATCATATTTTAAAAATGCTATGAACTTTTCCCGTAATTATATGCTAATAACAATTTTGTAACTTCAAAGATATACCGGCTGCCCAAGAAAATATAACTTTCTTATGGAGCACCTTATACCGGGTGACCATGAAATCAGATTAACCCCTATCACTTCTTGATTTTAGGGATATTAACTTGAAATTTGGCAGGGGTATACAAATGATTAATTCTGATTTACAGAATTAAAAATATAAGTTGATTCACTCCGCGCCATCGTCAAATTCCACTCCGCCACTCCCGCCTGCCCGGTAGACTGATGCCAGTTTACAGTGGAGAGCTAGGTAATATAAGTTTATTTTAAATTTGTTTACGTTCCGGCGTATAGGGTGATATTTCAAAAATAGCTGTTTGTTTTTGGTGGATTTCTGAGTAAAATGTCTAGTCGAAAATCGGAATATTTGTTCAGTAGTTGATTGTGAAAGACGAATGGCAGACAATATATCGCTCTTTAGGAGCCCAAAAGGGTAGGTATGTATTAGTTTATTATAAGCTTTTATTTAACTTCACTTGTATGTTTGGGTCAAATCTTACAAGTTAAATTTGTCCTACTTCCCATCAATGTTCAATATTAATATCGATTTATAGTAAGTACAATAGAGTATGTAATAAAAAAAACTTGCAGGTGTCGAGCCTGGAAAAGTGCCTTAGAATTTATAGGATCCCACAAATATGCGAATGATGCACATGTAACGTCATAGCCGTACTAGAATGTGTGGTTTGCATTGTAATGTATATGTTTTGCAAATTCTTCTAAGAGCTGTATACATTCATATGCTGTTCCATCAACCGTGTTACCAACTAAAAAGGGTAACTTTTAATCCGATTTTGTGCATTTGCAAAATAATGTAAGATGGGTGCAAATATAGGTTTATCTAAAAGTATATTACTTTAAATTTTGTGCTAATTAGTTATTGTGGTAAAATTAACGAAATATAGAAATTGCTAAAACTTAGACAATTAGTTTTGCAAAACTTTTTCCAAAATAATTTGTAAAGTTTTGCAAAGTTATGATGTAGTTCATCCCCAAAATAAATTAAAATAAAGAATTTTGCGCGGGGTATTAAAATTCATTCTTGAAGTAAAAAATAATATATATTACAAATGTTATTTAAATATGCAATCGTATTTACCGTATTTTTTTTAAAATATGCTGAATAAGGCCTTTATCTTTTCATCTTTTTTTGTGACTTCATAAAATATATTTTTAAAAATTTTAATGAAAACATATTTCATTATTTAAATTCCTCCATTTATTACTTACAAAGCGGGAAATTTTACTCTATGTTCCCAATAGCGATTTGACCAAAATAAATCGCGTCAAACTCAGCTCTTATTGCCTCAGTACCCCCTACATTTTTTACCGTCGCGTTGCGTCCTCGGCTCGCCTTTTATATGACGATTTCATTGAATTGGCGCTTAGTGTACCAACTTATATTTTTAATTCTGTAAACTTTGGATTAGGCTTATACTATTCTCACCAAGAATGTTGTATATATATAGGAACACATTTAAGAAATTATGAATTCTAGGTTTATTATTTAAAATACACATCATGAATATTTTTGTTAAGCTTATAAAATTTCCAATCAAACGTAAGAAAAATATACAGGGTGTTCCGTAAAAAAATAAAAAATTGATTTATAGCTAAAAAATGACAGCTTGCAGCAAAAATCTGACTACACCACTGGATTCTACGTAAAAAACTGCAAAAGAGAAAGTTTTTAGTTTTGCGATATGTTTTTCAACTACATTATTTTTAATTTCGCCCTGTATCTCAGCGGGCTATGAGCATTTTGTTCCTACCATCGTTCGTTTCATTAAAAAGTAGCATATTATTGCGAAAACCGCAACTTTCTATCTTTACTCGTAAGTGAGATACCCCGTAATATAATAGAAAATGGGCCACCCTGTACATACGATAGCATTTTTGAAGGTATAAATATTTTCAGAAGCAAGAAGATACTAGGAGGTCAATGATACATGAAACACGCTGTACGTAAAGACCGGGTGATTTCGTATATATCAGTTACGGCTCGTCGGGTGGAGTAGGTGAGAGCCTCTTCACCAAAATAATGAACAACTAAACTAAAACCTTAAAATAAATATGTATATATTAATTTAAATATAATATAATTTTTCATTATACCAAGTTCATTTACATACGATGTAAACATGCTTAACCGACCATACTATTATATTTTTAACCGATTCTCGTCAGCCGATGATGAGGCCCAGTCGCCCAGTATTCATATGCACTTGATCGCGCGTTGCCATGGTAACAGTGACGTCAGGCAGCCAGCAGACATTGGCTCGCCGCCCGGCACGTTTTTAGCGTTGGGCGGAAAGCCGGCACACATCTTCATCATTCGGGCTATTAGTAGAGTGAGTGTATGTACGAAGATATTCGCTTTAAAAAACGATTTATCTCCAACTTTTTTGTCACAAGCTGAATTTTTTAGG
Source organism: Pissodes strobi (assembly GCA_016904865.1). Classification (NCBI taxonomy): domain Eukaryota; kingdom Metazoa; phylum Arthropoda; class Insecta; order Coleoptera; family Curculionidae; genus Pissodes; species Pissodes strobi. The sequence continues at coordinate 20,831 of MU191806.1, forward strand.
GATTGAAGTACATAATAAATAACATAACCCTTATTTCGGAGGTAATACAAAATTAGACTGTGCAAAAGGGCACTATCATCGAAAATCGAGATATTGATACCACCATATAAAATAAATACTTCATTTTTGATCCAATGCACAATAAAGTTTTTGTGGAGAGTATTTTTCTATAATTATTTTTAAAAAATGGCGGAAAATAACTTTAAACGTAAGTATCTCTATTTAATTTCAGCCGTGCAAAAATTTGGTTAAAAAGTGGTATTTTTTTAAATATACCATTCATTTTACAAAAAAGGACGGCCTAGATGCGAAAACAGCATTCTTTATAAAAGTTTTTCTTATGTCTTTACAAGGTAATAGAGCAAATTAGGGAGATTTTGTTGCGATAATCTAAGAGCAAAATGGTATCAAAATAGGGATGTTGTTAAACCTCGCCAAGGCAATATGCTTGTTGATGCAACAAACAGGGTGTCTGGAAATTAGAGGTCAATGTTTTAATTATTGCATATTTTTTCATGTTTTACACTGGGACCGAGGGAAATTTCACTCAAATATAAGATGTTCCTGAGTAGGCCAAGACTGATACTTGTTTATATTGTTGGGTACTGTTGTCAACAATCCAGTCATAGCCTACTCAGGATAAAATAAACTTGGAACACGAAATTTTAATATGTTATGCATACTTATAGTCCTAAGCAATGACTTTTTTATTATTTTTTTAAAGGGTAACTATTTATTTATACAATATTGCATACTTTTTTAAACAGAGTTCAAATTAAAATGGACAGCACAACGGATACAAGTTCAGATGAAATATTGATATTATTAATGAAACAATACAAAAAGTAATTTCAGATGCTAAAAGTAGTAGTGAGTTCGAGGAAGTAATTTAGCACAAGCTAAGATAGCATACCTAGTTATTCAAATAACAAGTAAAAAATATTGAGCGAGTCTGCTAGTACTCGAGACACTGATGTGCAAACATATCCTATATCGAGGTCATCCACATGAAAATCTAATGCCACCTTACGCCGCGTGACACCTGAATATAGACAACCACTAAGAGCCATGACACACACAGCGGTTTTTGCCGAATCGGCTGCCAAGTCGGATGCGGACTCGGCGCGTATAATATACTTTGTTAACAAGCAGCGAACTCGTCAATCAATAACGTTTACATTAGAATGTCCATAGCCTTCCGCTCGCTTCGCACGCTACAGGGCCGCAACGAACAAAAACTAACCAAAACTAACCCAAGGCATGCCCAAAATCAAGAAAAAAACGTTTTACAAATATAACCTAAAAAGGAATTAAAAAATAGGATTAAAACTAACCGTAAAAATCAAGGCGCGCGAAGCCGCGAGTAAAAGCTAAAAGTGTCCTATGTTCTTTACTATACCGTTGAAAATATCTGTACAAAATTTCATGATGATCGGAACAGTTTATGCGTGAAAGCGTAAGAAACAAACAAACAAACACATTCGCATTTAAAATATTATTTATAATTCCTTAATAATACTTACGGCAGCTTCGAAGTAGATTAATTCACTGCACCAATTCGACACGAACATCTACAAAGCTTATTCTTTTACCAGCTGCTCATCTATGGCCGACATCCTTAGATTTGGGAAAGTCAATAAACAAATTTTGCAAATTTTAGAAGACTGAATATTGTTTTAAAAGTCTGGGCATATGAATAATACTTTTAACGGTTTAAAACATACTTTTTATCGGCTAAAATTCATTTAAAGAAATAATTATTTTTATCTCTATACGGTGGTTCCAATATTTCGATTTTTGATGATAGTGCCCTTTTGCGCAGTCTAATTTTGTATTATGTACATCCGGAATAAGAGTTATCTTATCATGTACTTTAATCGCTGAAAAACTCAGCTTGTGACACCGAAGTGGGAGGCAAAGTCAAAATTAGTTTCAATCTACACCATACTATAGCTTTTTTATAACAACTCGACTCTTTAGGGAGGCAAATCTATCAATGATATTTTCATAAAAATAATGTTACCCCATGAGTTCCAACATAAGTTCTTTATGATGTGAGGTAACAGTCATACAGGATAGTCTCTCTTGTGAAATGGTATTTCTTGTAAAAGTTTTTAATCTTTTTAATAATGAAAAACTACTCTCTACCGATATACTCCATACGCTAGGTAAGATTCTGTGCTTTTGAGAGGTCCCCGCGATGTTTTTGCGGAATAATGTTGTCTAAGGTGTACTTATTAAGAATCTTATTATTGCTAAAACTAGGGAATTAAAATGGTTTGACACATGAAAGTTTTTTATTTACTTAAGCTATAGCTTTTAATGTTTTGTCATTGTAATATGAAGTTGAGAATATATCAGTAGGATAATTTCATATTACAGGGTAGTCCAAATTTATCAAAAAAAATGCAGGTAAAATTTTGTGAATACATAATTATATTTTTCAGTTATTTAAACAGATTTAGATTTATTCATTGTAGGGATTAGTGCACTTGACAACACAGGAATAACACACCAACTAGCAACTATTTTGCCGCGAACATTACGAACAAGTGCAGCTTGGTACAAGCTCTTCAGTTGGAGGAAAAAGGTTCGTTACAGACTTTGGTAAGAGGCAGCCGTTCTCGATTTTGTATCCAAAAACAAGGGGATTAAGAAGATTTTGTGTTCTCTCCAAACAATGAGTTTGATTGTAAACAGTATAGAAACCCCGTAAAATAAGGAATCTAATATTTGAAGTAGTGGGTGGTAACTTTCCTAGAGAGACGGTCTTTTGGTGATGATAAATCCAATATCTCAGACAATTAAATGTATTGCAAGAATTGTTCTTGCTTTTACCAAAAACCCGTCTGCATGTCGAACAGAACTCTCTATTTCGGTTTCGGATAACCCTAAAAAATATCAATCAAAATAAGTACATATACGGGGTATAATTTTTATGGGTAGGTATACCTTGTGCAAAGTTTAGAAGACATTTTTCTGGTTCGGCATGAAGAACAGCACGTTTTGTGCCAACTTTGCTAGTATAATCCGCACCTGTTAAGTGGTAAAGTGCCGGAAGTACGAAACAAGTTTCTGTTCCACAACGACCAGCCATAACATGTAATAGAATGTCTCGGTTTTGTAGCTCCTGCTCCTGCTTTTATCCAAAAATTGTAAAAAAAATTAAAGCAAAATAAATATTAAAACCAATGCTGCAGGTTTAGGTTTTACCTTTATTCCGGTAGCTTCAAATGTTCTAAAATGATATCATGCCATGATTATAATATCAGTATCTGACAACAAAATACATATTTTTTCATGTCTATCACACACTGCCTGAGCTATGTGAACCATTATTCTCATGCCAGCTTCTTCTATCTCTTTTTTTGCGACATATTTAAAAACTTGGAAGATGATAACGTTGATTGGAAATATTCAGTATTTGTAGTGCTGCAAATCAGTTGAACTTCAGGCCAGAATTGGTAACCATTTTTTAAAATAAATGAGCGAAGAAAGGATTGAAGCAAAATTTTATTTTCAGTAGAGCCCAAAACTTTTGTTCTGGAACAGGTAAAGGAACATCTTCTGTAATTTCACTCGCCATTAGCCTAGCCTTTCTCTTGTTTTCGGTGATAGTTTTAAATAACTATCGAATACAAAGTCTACCCTATTAAGCCTTCCCTTTAGTGTTCTGCTAATAAGGTTACATAATTCAGTAGCGAAATATTGAAAAGTTTTTAGGATTGTCCAGTTTAGCTTTCGCAGTTCCATTCTAACATCTACCATTAAACAAAATTTATCATTGTTTCCCGATAATGTGAAATTTTCCTCACCAAGAGTTTTGTAGAGCTCTTCTAAAATACTGGATTTGTTGGATGCATTTTCATCTTCTGTGCATCTTCTTCTTCAAAAAGAATGTTCTCGTAAGTCAATTCAAATGCTAACAATGACATTATATCATAATTTCATTCTCTAGCTAAGTCAAAGATACGTCGATACTCGTAGTTTTTTTTTTACCAGAGCCCTTGGACTGTTTTTGTTTCATACATCCGCCAGCCAGTTTGAAACACATCTATACTCGACGCGCCGAACAGATTCACCAATTGCGGAAACAATTCGTCTTATTTTATGACTGAATGGACCCAGTGTTTTGTTTTTCATTTCGATTTTTCTTATCCATAATACAAAAAATAAAAATAGAGTGTGTTAATCAAAGTTCCTATGTTTGAAATCAATGGAATCATAAAATAAGAAGAATTATTGTATCCGTGTTTTCCGTGTTTGGTGAATCTGTTCGGCGCGTCGAGTATAACAACGCTTTTGTAGTTTCGGCAGAAGGGCATTCTTGTGTACATTATTTCGTAGCAGCTGGTTCCCTTCCTTAATTGGATTTAATCAATCGGTTATAAATTTAGACATCTTTTGAAGTAAAGCGTCAGCCCGTTCAATTTTTCCTGTGTGGTAATAATGATGGGTTTTTAATTCATAATTGTCATTTTTTAAAAACGTCTTTTTTTTGTGAAGGTTGAATATTGCCAAAATTTCACGATAAACAAGGTCCAAGGCAGCTACAAAATATTTTTTACGAGTAAACCCAATAATTCTTGACCAGCTTTTCTTTGATCTGATGATTGTCTGCTCCAATGCTTAATCTGTACCAATTGATGTAAAAGACATATTTGACTGCTTGACTACAAAATGGCCTTCATAGGCGTAGTAAAGATTTAATATTAAAAATATTATGTATTATTATTATTATGTATTTACTATTTAGTATATTAACATCTTTTACAACTTTTGAAAATTTTCTGCATAAATATGAAATTTATGGAGCTTTTGGGCCCTATTTTTCACATTATGCCCCCCACCCCCCTTTCTCACTTTGAAAATACGGTATACCAAATATTTCCTAATTAATATATGGATCGTGGTTAACTGCAGCCAGATTTGTAATTAAAAGCATATAATATTTTAATTTAATGTAGCACGTACGTAATATCCGTATAATATGGGCTTCAAAGTACTAAAAAAATAACTGGCCAAAATCTTGAGTGGTAACAAACCAAAACATGTTTAGAATGGACTATAAAAGCATTATAAATTGTTACATTGCGGAGACCTTTCAGCGAATACAAAACTATAGCTAGCGACTGTATTAATACGCTCATCGATGGAATTGTAAGAATCAGACAAAACAAGATATATAAAAATGTCTTTATGAACTTTGGGGTCTAAAGTAGCGGTTCTAATCCCCGATTTCGGGGATTAAAGTGACACTTTTGATCCTTAGAGATTAAAAGTAATATTATTGATTTATGAAGCAAAATGATGTATTTATTAATTTAGTACAGTGCCTATATTACAGAGTAATCTTTCAGATAAAGCACTGAATTAGAAAACTAACAACAAACTTATAAATTTATTTGTCAAAAACGTGTTACAATCTTACAGTTATTTTTACTAAGTAAAACCTAATTTTTAGTAACATTATTAATATTAACGTTTATGCTAACGTTACTACAGTTATTTAAATTAAAAAGGAGTTGAAAATTGGAGTCAATATTTTTAATTAACGTATTCTGTGGAAAAGTCACCGTGGAAGATGTAATTGTGTTTTGTACAACGAAACTGAACTTCTGAGGAGTATGGCGACAAACATTTGGCCAGCCACGTTTTTCTTCTGGTTTAGGGAATTTTCGACATAGCCCTCGGCAACGGCGCGCAGCGCTACTTTTCCAACCACCATGCCTTTAAATTGATCCAGGTTTGCTCCCGAATCTGCAAGTAAATACGCCGACGTTATTCTAAAGCAGAGCCCGGTATACAGCTATTCGTCAATTTTTGTTGGCAGCTCTCCAAATGTGTTTTTACCGACAAGCTGTGGGGTGCATCGTCCGTTACTGTACCCGACAAAAAAATTTCGTATGCTGTGTAGATGGTCTAGAATCATTGATTTCTTCGGTTTATAACCATCATTTTCCCTTTTTCAAAGTGCGGTAAGTTTACTGTACTTGCTAATTGGCCTCTAGAATCATCCTGGCTTTTATCAAGGAATACTGGCTCCACAACGACGAGGCCTTGAGTTTCTTGCACTTTTCAAAAAAAAATATGTATAGCACCTTTTCTTCTGTGAAGCTATTCACGCTTTCATGTCCTTGCAATTGCATAATCAGTTCTTGCAATTTAATATTTTTGATGTGTAAACATGCACATTGAGGAGCTAGCTAATCCAGGCGGATTAAAAAACTAGCCGCTAGGGCTGTATTAGATTTTCATGTCCATGATGTCGATATAGGGCATAGGTTTACACATCAGTGCCTCAAGTACTAGCAGTCTCGCTCATTTTGTTATAATTTTAGAGGGTATACAACAGAGAAAGCTCATTTTATAGAGATTGATATTTTGTAAACTTTGACATAATTTTGTACAAAATGACTAATTTAGGGTCTAAATAAGCAGTTTCAACTAAATTTGGCGCAAACACTAAGCTAAACAAAAGTTACTAATGCATAATAATATCTACTATGGAAAATTATCAATATTACGAAAACTCTCAATGGGCGAAAAACTAGAGTCTAGGTTCCAACGGCAACTGGGCGCCCGTCAGTGTTGCCAATGTTAATAGGTAAAACGTTTGTTTATTAGTTTAGAATGTCTAATATTTCACTTCACGCATGGCCCTCCGTTGGCTTCGCTCGCTATGGGGCGCAACCAACAACAGCTTACCAAAACTAACCCAAGGCATGCCCAAAATGTAGAAAAACTTCTTACAAACATCACTTTAAAAATAAATACTAAAACACCGACCGGAATCGAACCCAGGGCGCCATATCACAGGCAAATGATCTGACCACTACACCACCAGAACAGTTGAAAGCAATTCATTGCACCGTAAAAACATGGGCAAACTAGCATTTCAAATTTGCGGCGATACCGGCGCATTGATTGGCTGTATGCGTTTGGAAACTAGGGTATTCCCGTACGAACACTCATCACATTTGGCGCAAACGAATTTCCTACTTTAACACCTTAACACTGGCAACACTATCAAGCGCCCAGGGGGGGGGGGCTACCCAAGCAGCAAGCTGACGTCAATTTGACGTGATTTTTTCGGCAGTTTTGGTCTGGTACGTCATATTACCAATAAATTACGTGATTTATGACGTCGATTTCTAGACGTCTGTTAGACGATATAGACATCACGTTTTTTTTACGAGATTTTTTCGGCATTTCACACTTAGAAACATTTTATTTTCTCAGTAAATTAATTTAAAATCTACATTACAAAGTTTTTAATTTTCGTTAAATTTCTAAAGAAAATTTTCTTTAAAAAAATCGGGTTTGGTTAACAATAACTTTTTATTTTTTATTATTAAAGTTGTGTATTATTAAATTTAAATTACCTATGTACCCAATACCTCGAATATATTGCTTTAGCGAGCAAGGAAACCAAACGTATCAATTTTATTTCGCTTTGCCCCTAACACTTTCGAATTATTAAATAAAATATAACCCCTATTGCGTCCATATATACACTTTTAAAAAAGAAATTCTGCAAGGATCAGTTGGTTCAGTGGCATTATTAGATCCTTTTCACAAATAGTGCACTATATAAAAATCGGCCTTTCCCATTGGTCGATCCGCATGGCCCTCCGCTCGCTTCGCTCGCTACGGTGGCTCAACAAAAGGAAACTAACCAGGTGCTAACCCAATCTAACCCAAGGCATACTCAAAATCAAGAAAAATGCTGTTTAGAAACATAATCTTTAAAAAAAATAATAAAACAATCAACGGGATTCGAACCCGCGTTTTCCAGGTGAGACCCAACGATCTAAACCTCTACACCACAAGAGCTCTTGACAGAAATCGATTGCATCACGCAGATATATCGTAATACGAGATGGATCGCCCAATAGGAGAGGTCGATTTTTACATAGTGCACTATTTGTGTAAAGGATCCTTAAATGCGGTTCAGTGGTTTGTCTCACGTGCCCAAAGTTCGTGGTTCGATCCCCGCAAGACTCCAAGACTTCTATTATTAATTTAGGTATTTCCGAGGATGGCCGAGATATTCCGAACGTGCCTGTCAACTGCCAACGGCCGCCTGCCAAACTAACAAACGTCATCTGTAAGCTGTCGGATGCCACGCCTGTGTTCGTTTACATCATCCAACTACTACACCCGGTCAACTGTCTGCTGTCAAATCTCAGTCGTCATGCGTAGTTCACCTCTGCGCATGTTTCTGCACATGTGCATCAAAGGGAGCGGGGCCTAAAGTGGAAGGAGTGGGGTAGGTCTGAAGTGTCCGGATACCTACTCATAGATACGTATTTTTACGTCATAAAATGACCCTTTTTTCACGTCATAAAATGACGTCGTTGGGCTGCGACATAATGACGTGATCCTATCGTCATAATGACGTCATTTTGCTGATCAAAATGACGTAATAATCTGACGAAAAAATCACGTCATACTGACTCAGCTTGCTGCCTGGGTAGACTATAATATAGTTTAAAGGGTCATATGCCCACATACCTACTAAAAATAAAGAAGATCGGAAAACTCATTCTCCAGATAGGCTTCTTAATAGGCCATTATCGTGAATCACCCTGTATATATATTTTTTAAATATAAATCAATTACGGAAATTAATTTTATTAAAAAATATACATCATCGTGAATCACCCTGTATATGTTTTTTTTAATTATAAATTATTTCAGCAAAATAATTTTAATGAAAAGTATCTATTTAGTTACTCAACTTATTCATAATTTACAAAATTTAGCCAAATCGGTGTTGGGGATATACTATGCAATTACCCATTAGTCATTTTTAAAACAAAAGTCGCGTCACTAATTAAATTTATAAAGAACAAGAAAAAATGTACTAAACTATAAAATGAACTAAATAAAAACACAATTTTCCGATCGTACCACGGCAATGGGAATAAAATAAACAAATAAAAGACCGAAAGATAGGAAGAAATGTCCTTGCGCGACGACCAAACAAAGATGCATACGATACGACCAATATTTTTAATATTGCCCTACAACTCAATATAAATCAATCTTACGGACGTGTTACACATGCTGTCACGCAACCATGGCAACGGTACCGAAGCAATGCCACCTGACTGTATATTGGCGGGTGACGCTGTTTGTTTCGTCGGTATTAACCGAACGGTCACGCTCATTGGAATATTTTCAGAGCTACGGTCTGGATTGAATATTGTACAGGAAGCGCTTGAATCATCTTTAAATATTTACATATATACAATGAAGAGCTAAAAGCGACTAAAATTGTTATATATATGTAAATTAATATTTTAAAAAGTTTTTCGTTATAGCCGATAGCCCGAAAAATAAGAAAGTTAAAACCTAGCGTGCATACCACAGCCCAAAAATAAAGTAACTTCGTTACAATCTAATATGATATGTTTTAATTTGTAAGTAGTCATAGGAGAAGTATGGTATAAAACACGTGTGGAAATCATATTTCATACTCACGTGATTTGCGCACTCCCTTACGGCTCATGCGCACACTCTCCCGCTCGTACGAAATGTGCAAATCTCCAAACTAGTACGAAATCTGCAATTCTTAGACAGCAACTAACAAGCGACTTACTAGTTTTTTTTTAAACATGTCAACTTAACTCGTATCACTTTTCCGGCATAGTACACTGTAATCTGTTTTTTTTTCAAGCACATTACGGTACAGTATGAAATAAAGATTGATTAACGCCGCAAATGTATTAGTTAGTTTATCTTTACAATGAAAAGTAATTTTTGTTTTGTTTTAGTTTTAAATAAAAGTTCCAACTGCAAAATTATCTAAAATATATCTATCATATTTATTTAGTAGACTCAAGTCTAAATATCAGGAACTCGTCGCAGTTTGTTGTATGAATACTCATAACCAGAGCAATTTTCTTAAAAATATACCTAAAGGGATATATAATTTTCTAAGACTACTTACTTAAAAAGACAAAGTCATAATTTTCTAGAAAACTGTATCGTAAAGCACAGACTGTGACGTGCGTAAGTGCGTATTTATCAATGAAACTGTGGTACAGAAAGTGGCTAGTGGGTAAACAAACATAGGCGTAACATTTTAATTTTTCGTAATATTTTTTCTTTCACCAAAATTCAAATCTAGATCGATTACGCAAAAACTAACAATGGGAATAGATTAAATCTGGATATTGAAATATTGGGAAATTTGAGACCGACAATTTTCAAGTTTGGAAACGATTTTTTAGCACATAATTTAAATTTGATTGTCTTGAGCAGGAATGCTATTTAAATGTATTGAAAAGTCTATTAATATTTTTGAGGGATATTAATTATAAAATATTAACAGTCAATAAAGTTCTATCACCAGACCTCCATTGGCGTATGGAGTATGGAACGTATGGAAACCGGTTTAAATGACTAAAATAAATTTGAACTAACTGAAAGTAACCGAAAGTTGTTTGAGTGACAAACCAAAAGTAACAAAAAACACCAAAAAGGGGCTACAACGTATAGGAACAGATTAAAAATATGGAAGTAAGTTAAAACAACCCAAATAAACTGAATTTTGCCGACTAACCAGGCTAACCCAAACTAACCTAAAAGATTAAAATTGGTCATAATTAAGGTATCGGAACCGATTAAAATAAGTTGGAACTAACTCAAAGTAACCGAAAGTTGATTGAATGACTATAACCAAAACGAACTAAAAACGTTAAAATTGCTTATAGCGTACAGGCACCGGATCAAATGGCTAAAATATATTAAAACCAACTGATATTTATCGAACGTTGATTGAACGACTAGCTCAAAACTAACCAAAAGCACCAAAAAGAGCTAAAACGTATCGAAACAGATTAAAAATATTAAAGTAAGTTGAAACTAACCCAAAATAACCCAATATTGGCGACTTGCTAAAATGAAACAAAGACATTTAAATTGGTTATAATAACGTACCGGAATCGGTTCTAAAATAAATTGGAACTAACTGAGAGTAACCGAAAGTTGATTGAGTGACTAACCAAAACTAACTAAAACACCAACAACGGGCTAAAACGTATTAGAACAGATTAAAAATGTTCAAGTAAGCTCAAACTGATACAAATTAACTTTTGGCGGCTAACTAAAATTAACCAAAAACTTTTAAACTCGCATTTAAATTGTTTATAATAACGTGTCGGAACCAGTCCAAATTACTAAAATAAATTTGAACTAACTGAAAGTAATCGAAAGTTGATTGAATGACAAACCAAAAGTGAATAAATGCATCAAACGGGCTAAAAAATATCAGAAAAAATTAAAAATGTTAAAGTAAGTTAAAACTAACCCAAATTAACCCAATTTTGGCCACTAACCAAAACTAACCAAAAACATTAAAATTTCATATAAGGTACCGGAACGAACCGGTTTAAATAACTAATATATATTAAAACTAACTGAACTTTACCGGTGTTTGATTGAACGACCAACCAAAACTAATTAAAAGTAACCAAGTAAAAGAAATGCCAAAACGTATCGGAACATTAAAAATATTAGTAAAGTATTAGTAAAGTACCTCGAAACTAACCCAAATTAATCGAATTTTGGCGACTAATTAAAATTACTCAAAAACATTTAAGTTGGGGATAACGTACCGGAACCAGTTCAAGTGACAAAGATAAATTGGAACTAACTGAAAGTGACCGAAAGTTGATTGAATGACTAACCCAAAGTAACCAAAAGCACCAAAACGGGCTAAAACGTACCGGAATAGGTTACAAAAATTAAAGTAAGTTAAAACCAACCAAATCGAACCGAATTTTGGGGACTAACCAAAAATCTTAAATTTGATTATAACATATTGGAGTCGGTTCAAATGGCTAAAATAAATTTGAACTAACTAAAACTAACCGAAAGTTGTTTGAACGACTAACCGAAAAATGATTAAAAATAACCAAATGCACCAAAACGGGCTAAAACGAATCGGAGCAGCTTAAAAATATTACAGTAATGTTATAGCTAATTATATATATTTTCCTATCTACAAGTGGAGGGTAATTTTTTAGGTCTTCATATCTGCACCTTTTTTATTTATTTATTTTAATTATGATAATCTTTAATATTAATCTTAAAAATGTATTTATTTAATTCAAAATACTATAAACACTCGTACATATACAAAATATTTACTTTTTAAACTCTGCTTTTAAAAACTATTTGAATTATAACACAAATCACATTTTTGCCTTTTTATTCATCATTTTCAATGTTCCCCCGGTTGCATCTTTGCGAAGGACTGCGAATTTTTATTAATAAAAAATTAAAGATATTGCAGTACACCATAATACTAAATCAAATCGTTCATTTAGGATAGTATATACATACTTTTATCGTAATAGATGTAAAATTGCTGTTTTT
>MU191807.1:5022-33211 GCA_016904865.1 Pissodes strobi
TCTTCATGGATAATTTATATTTGATGGCATAACATGTGTATATATTTGATATTGTTATTAACATTATTTGCATAAATATTTCTTTATCTTCATGGATAATTCATATTTGATGACATAACATGTGTATATATTTGGATATTGTTATAAACATAATCTGCATAAATATTTCTTCTATTTTCATGGATAATTCATATTTGATTACATAACCTGTGTATATATTTAATGAAATCGTGTTATGCTGTGATCAACACTGCTTTAAGTGAAAACATAAAGTGTATTATTTGCTGTCTTTTCGTGCTAGGGTTTTAATATTAGAATGAGTGAGAGAGTGCACAAGGGCCTTGATGAATCTATACTAACCATTTCCTACCCTGACGGGAGAATATCCTAGTTATAAATATAATGATCATTCTAGAGATAAGTATAAAACTATACTATGGTATTGTCCCATATTTGCAACTAAATAGCTGGGTAGCCTCCGTAATCCAGGACCTCAGTACCTACCAGCGGCGTCTGGTTAACTAACAAAAACCTCTTCAGTTTTAAATGTATTGTTGCAAGTGTGGAACTGCGAATTGTGGTACGGGAGACAGTAATTTAATTAATTAAAATACTAATAGATTATACAGCATAATTCGGTTTAGGAATTAAGATCGAGGGTTTCTCTGCCGTACTCTTTCCCCTCGTGAATTCCAGGCTGAGTACGGCACGCTTTTCTTTAATAAATTAGGCGTATTAGGAATCTGTGGTTTCATTTACATAACGCACCTTTCCCTCAAGTTTCCCTAATAGTGTTCCGTTGAATCGCATAACGAGTGAGTAAAATTGTGCAAGATATAATAATAACACAACGTAGGGCTTGGTTTTCTTTTTAATCTATTTTGACGATCAGTGGTAAAATAAAGGCAAAACACAATTTTACTTATCTGATTCAACTATGTTGAATCGACCCGGGTACGTTATACTACAGTCCCTTGAAATTATTAAATTTAAAAACACAGATGTTTTGCTAAATTGTCAATTAGACCTAAATAGATCACCCTTGTTAAATCTATTTTAAAAACCCCCTTTTTTGTTAAACCATTTATTATACCTATATAACCCTTATTTACCGAACCTAATTTTATTGCTTGCATAAAAATAAAGAAAAACCAAGTCTGTAGAACCGATAGGGCGACAACAACATTTTGTAATACTGCCATTCATTCTTGATAAAGCTACTGTGTAGTGAAACATGTCGAATGACAATTAGTTAATTCGAGTTTCAATTATAGTGGAATTTTAAGTAAAATTGTGTTTTACTTGTTTATATCTTATATATATGGAGTTCCACCAAGTATCGGCAAATTCAATTAAAAAATTAAAAAGTTTATATTTTAATAGTTGCGAATTTTTCACATGACCTTTTGTGTTTTTAAAGCCACTCTTATATTTTAACATTGAAAATGTTTCTATTATCCTAGTATAGGGCCTCAAATCGTGAAAAAGTGCATTTGCCACATGACATCATACGCGTGAGAGATCGTGTTAGTTTATTTACTTAAACTTAAATTTGATTATAAGGTATCGGAATCGATTAAAATGACTAAAATAAATTGGAGCTACCTGAAACTAACCGAAAGCTGATTGAATGACTAACCAAAACGGGCTAAAACGTACCGGTACAGGTTACAAAAATTAAAGTAAGTTAAAACTAACCAAAACTAAAAAAAAACAATAAATTTGATTATAACGTATCGGAACCGATTCAAATGACTAAAATAAATTGGAACTAACTGAAACTGCCCGAAAGTGGATTGAAAAACTAACCAAAAGTAACTAAAAGCACCAAAAAGGGCTAAAACGTATAGAAACAGATTAAAAATATTAAAGTAATTTGAAACTAACCCAAAGTAACCGAATTTTGGCGACTAACCAAAAACATTAAATTTGATTATAAAGAATCGGAACCGGTTCAAATGACTAAAATAAATTGAAACTAACTGTAATTAACAGAAAGTTGAATGCACGACTAATCAAAACTAGCCAAAGTAACCAAAAGCACTAAGGGCTTAAACCTATCGGAACAGATTACAAATATTAAAATTAGTTGAAACTAACCCAAATTAACCTAATTTTGGCGACTGACATAATTTAACCAAAAACATTTAAATTGGTTACAATGTATCGGAACCGGTTCAAATGAGTAAAATAAATTGGAGCTAACTGAAAGTAACCGAAAGCTGATTGAATGACTAACCAAAAGCACCGAAACCGGCTAAAACGTATCGTAATAGATTAAAAATATTGGAGTAAGATAAAATTAACCCAAATTAACCGAATTTTGGCGACTAACCTAAACTAACCAAAAACAGTAAAATTGGTAATAACGTATCGGAACCGGTTCAAATAACTAAAATAAATTGAAGCTAACTGAAATTAACCGAAAGTTGATTGAACGACTAAACAAAACTAACCAAAAGTAACCAAAAGCACCAAAAAGGCGAAAACATAAATCGAAACAAATTAAAAATATTAAAGTAAGTTGAAACTCATTTAAATTAGCCGAATTTTGGCGATTAACTAAAATTAACCAAAAACATTAATATTAGTTATACTCGTAACGTATTGGAACCGGTTCAAATTCTAAAATAAATAAAAACCAACTAAAACTAACAGAAAGCTGATTGAATGACTAACCAAAACTAATCAAAAGTAACCAAAAGCACTAAAACGTATTAGAATAGGTTACAAAGACTAAAGTAAGTTAAAACTAACCAAAACGAGCCGAACTTTGGCGACTAACCAAAAATAACCAAAAACACTAAATTTGATTATAACGTATCGGAGTCGGTTCAAATGACTAAAATAAATTGGATCTAACTGAGAGTAACCGAAAGTTAATTGAACGGCTATTAAAAACTAACTAAAAGTAACCAAAAGCGCCAAAACGGGCTAAAACAATTCGGAACAGGTTATAAATATTACCGCAACGTCATTTTTTAGGTCTTCATATCCGCACCTTTTTTAATTTTTTTTATAATTATATGTTAAAAAAAATTATAATGTTAAAAAGGCATTTCTTTAATTAAATATATTTTAAACACTCGTGTTTGTATTTTTACTTTTTTAAAATCTGCTTTTAAAAACTATTTGAATTACAACACAAATCACATTTTTGCGTTTTTATTCATCATTTTCAATGTCTCCCCGATTGCATCTTTGCGAAGGACTGTGAATTTTTCAATAAATTAAGCTGGTCTTAGACTATTGTTAAGAAGTTACGGCTTTAAGGTATATAATTTGATTTTCAGCTTATCGAACGTTATAATCAATTTTTCATAAACCGTCTCGTGACGTTCAGGAAAAATTTCCGTGTCGTGACGCGACCTTGAAAAATCATTCGCATGAAACCACGCAGGGTATTCATTTGAACCGGCTCCGATACGATATAATAAAATTTAATGCTTTTGATTAGTTTTGGTTAGCCGCGAAAATTCGGGTTATTTTGGTTAGTTTTAACTTACTTTAATTTGTGTAACCTATTCCGATACATTTTAGCACGTTTTGGTGCTTTTGCTTACTTTTAGTTGGTTTTGGTTGGTCACTCAATCAACTGTCGGTTAGGTTCAGTTAGTTTTAATTTATTTTAGTCGTTTGATCCGGTTCCTATACGTTATAGCCAATTTTAATGTTTTTGGTTAGTCGCTAATATTCAGTTAATTTGGGTTATTTTTTAATTACTTTAATATTTTTAATCTGTTCCGATACGTTTTAGCACTTTTTGGTGCTTTTTGTTACTTTTGGTTACTTTTGGTTAAGTTTGGTTAGTCGCCAAAATTCGGTTAATTTGGGTTAGTTTTAACTTACTTTAATGTTTCAAACTATTCCGATACGCTGTAGCCCTTTTTGGTGCTTTTGGTTAATTTTGGTTAGTCGCTCAATAAACTTTCAGTTAATTTCAGTTAGTTTTAATTAATTTTAGTCACTTGAACCGACTCCGATGCGTTATAATCAAATTTAATGTTTTCGGTTAGTTTTGGTTAGTCGCCAAAATTCGGTTCATTTAAGTTAATTTTAACTTACTTTAATATTTTTAATTTGTCCCGATACGGTTTAGCCCTTTTTGGTGCTTTTGGTTAGTTGTTCAATCAACTTTCGGTTAGTTTCAGTTAGTTCCAATTTATTTTAGTAATCTGTAACAGTTCGATTTTGCCAAGAGCAAACATTTTTAAAAGTTTATTTATATGCCGCATCTAGGAAAAAAATGATGCTGTATTTTGCACGCATCGGTTTATTAATTCTAAATTTATTAATTTGCTTTGCCAACAATTCGCTTGAAACTGCCATCGCATTGGTTTATTAATTCTAAATTTATTAATTTGATTTGCTTGTAAATGCCACTTTCCTAATATGAAAACTATATTGTAAGTATAGGTTAGCTATATATTTGTATTAGCTTTTATAATCCGTTGCGACTATTTATTTTAGTTGATAAACGATGTGCATTATTATTAAGATAGCTTGGTTTGATTCGTATCTTATTTATCATGAACAGCCAGCGAATCGATTTATATTTTTCAGAATGTTGTTCGTGAAGCCTGCAAAAAATGCTACACTTGACTCGATCCGTACGTTAGTAGGGGTTTTTGTGACCTTCGCGACGGAGTAATAGGAATGTACCGTTTGTTGTGAATGCCAGCTGTCGATTCGAATTGCTAAAGGGTTATCGTTTTGTTAGGGAATATTCTCTATTATTTCGTGAATCTCTTGTTTTCAATGCATTAGTTGTGGCCTCCGCCATCATGTTGCCATCATGACAAGCGAGAGCTCGGTCGCATAATATCTTCGAATTATTCCTTGGATCGAATCACTCGGCATGTTTCAGCCCATCACTACTTGTGACGCAGCCTTTAATTTCGAAGGCAAATTGACGGAAACGTTGGAGAAGCCTTTTTCTAGTTTGCTCGCCCGGCGAACGTTTGTTAGTATAGCAAGAAACTGCACGTTTTAGTATTGTGATATAATACAACCCTTTTGCTAGGGGATTTACTGTGTGGTTTCTGTTTGTGTTTTAACACGACCGATTTTTCGGGCTCTACATGCTGTACTAGGTAAGCATTTTCTCTGGATTTCTTTTTCTATGGCCTGTGAAGCGCGTGACCGCCATGATGCTAAATTTTTTTGTTTCCATTATTTATAGCGGCTTCCACGTTCGTCATATAAGACCGAGACCGTCGAATCTCTCAGAGTAGCCCTCTATACACACATTTGAGGTATTTGCTATCGTTTTGCCTAAATTAATGAAATTGATTGCTTACCTGTGTTACCTTTTTTTGTGCACATAACGCCATTTGCTTTTCGCATATGTTATCTACTCAATTTTATCTGATCCGAATTTTTATTTTGATGCAACTTTAATTTGGATCATATGGGGAAGTTTATATATTCTTTTAGGGGTGATTCATACCTGTCTTTTTATATTCAAGTTGTCTGAACCTTAATATCTCTTTTATTTGCTTTACTGCATTGCAAGTCCGTGGGTTTTTTTTGTCTGGGAAAATTTGTTTTATAAAGAAGATGTATTTATGCAAAAGGGGGGGGTCTATGATTTTCATTAAAGTAAGGGGGCTTCGTTTAATGCGTACTGGATTATTTCAGGGTTTTTCTGGAGGGCCAGAAGCAGGGCCACAACCTTTTTCTGGAGGGCCAGAACCTTTATTGGCCACAACTTTTCCTGGAGGGCTAGAGGATTACCACTTTTCTTCTGAAGGGCCCCGACTTCTTCTGGAGGGCCAGAAGTCTCACTGAGGGACTACCCCGTTTTGCAGAGGGCCAGAACCCTCATCGAAGGGCTATAGCCATTTGTTTCCCTCACGAGAGGCCGTCGAGAGCCGTTCTTGGGTATCTATACGCGCCGGCACCTCCACCGGAGTTCGACGACGGGATTCGGGTATCGTACTATAGTTTTGTTCCTTCTGTCTACCATTTAGGATAATCACGCTTCGTTTTCCTCTATTCATATAAGTCAAACATTGAACGCCGAGTTTTGAGGTCGCTCATTGATTTCAATTAATTTAATTTGTCTTTACTCACTGGTTTATCGGACCAGTTAATCTGATTGCTTTGAGTTGTTTACCCATTTTAATAAAAGTCAAGCGCTGGCTGAATAATTTCCTACTTTTCATTTATTAGTTGAGTGATATAGCCGCTCGGAATTTTATCTCTTTATCATATGAATCAAGCTAACCATAGTTTTAATCTAATCTGGTGCTTTTATTAACCTCTCAAGTTTTTTTTTATCTAATTATTGTGTCCGCTCATTGCGGCACTCGAAATTAGTGCAGCTGTAGCGCACGCTTACCTAGTTGTAATTAGGTTAGGTAACGTCAAGTGATCACTTTGATAAGTAGTATTTAGTGCATTTAGTAGTAAGGCATATAGGACCGAGGTTTTCCAACTGAATTGGTCTCGATACAATCTTCAAATTGTACTCTGTTCATTTTAACAGCCATTTAACATTCTCTTGTCTTAATTTAACCTCTTTCTCCAGATAGATTGTTGCTGTGTTTTCAACAAAAAAACTAACTTAGTAGCAAATATATTGTTCCTTAAATTTTTAGAGTGTGTTTTCTTGATAAATTAAGTTAGTCGATTATAGTGCCACCATTATTTTTTTTATTATTATTTCTTGATAGTTTGAAATTAAGTACTAAGTACCGGTTAATTTTATGAGCTGACCTAGCCACCCTGTACAACACCAGCAGAGCTTTTTCCGTTTAGCTGGCTAGAACGGGTGGCGCTCAAACGACCCCACGACAGGGGCAGGGCTTTGTATCGCGACTCTCCGGGGCTAGGTTAATTTTTTTTAATTAATTGGGAAGAAAAAATCTTTGGGTTAAATCAGAAAAACATGTTGCAAATTTGGCGTCTCAACTCAAGGGGCGATCTTTTTTTTTTGAGAGACCTTTGCTTGATAAAATTGCAAATTTGTCCTAATTTATGTTCTGTATGCCTTATTAGATTAATTTTCCAGGTGATTTTCATTGATTGGTAGCATTGTATATTATTGTTGTATGATATTTTGATAGCCAGTGATTTAATATCTTTCTAGTATTACATATATATCATTGTTATTTCATTGTTATTATTTGATTGATTACTAGGTGATTTATTTTTTTTAAATATTTCTATATTACGCATTAATTTACATATTGAGCTCTCCGAAGAGGACAGCTACTTTATTTTCTGGTTTTGATTTATATTTACGTATTTTCTTTATTGGTTTGTAACTTTGTTATTTTATTGAGTCAGTAAAGATGGATTACAATATGATAGTTAATTATCTTAGGAAAGAGATGCTTGTCTATGAACTTAGTATTCGTGGTTTTCCAGCTGATGATTCAAAAACTGTTGAACAGTTAAGAGCAGCTTTACGTCCAGTTTTGCAATTAGAAAAGAGAGGCAAACCTCTAAATTATCCACCATATAAGCTTAAATTTGACAGCGAAATCGAATATATTTTAACAACCTTAAAAGATCTCCAAACTTCAGTAGAAAGTTTAGCAAGAGACACTAAGTCTAAAGCTAATTTTGAACGTATTCAATCACGTCTCGTTCACTTATTGCCAGAATACCAACTACTAATCTTAAAGAGGAACAGTTAAAAATTAGATCTGAGTCTGCTAGAAATATTATCTGCTTTAGATAGTTTAAATTCGCTGTTAAAATCGGATAAAGGCTTGAGTGCTTTGTTAAGTAAAACGCAGTTAGATGATTCGGATTCTGACTCTTCTGTTGCTAGTTTAAATTCTAATACGCCATCAACTAATTCCACGCCAACTAAAATTCGTTCTTGTCATTCTAGTAATTTTAAAACTCGTGTTGAAAAATGGAATCTTAAATTCTCAGGTGACTGCAAACAACTTTCAGTTCACAACTTTTTAGAAAGAGTTTCTGAGTTACTGCTAGGGGTATATCTGAGCAGGAATTATTTGAGTCAGCAATAGATTTGTTTTCTGGCAGAGCCTTGAATTGGTTCCGTGCTAATCGAGCTTGGTTTGTTAACTGGAAAAGTTTATCTGATCTCCTGTGTAAGCATTTTGAACCACCTGATTATAAAGCTAGGTTATTTAAAGAAATTCTGGAAAGAACGCAAGACCAGTCTGAGAGTATCGTTGATTATTTGTCTAGTATGAGTGCTTTGTTTAGGCGTCATGGAGGTATGTCTGACGATGTTCAGCTGGATATCATTTCTAGGAATTTGTCTCCATTTTACACAACTCAGCTTCCTGTTGTTAATTCATTGGAGGAGCTAGAGACTGAGTGCCTTAAGCTTGAAGCTAAAAAGTACCGAGCTGATCATTATATTCCACCATCTAGGAGGCGACAAAATTTTGTTGAACCTGATTTTGCTTTCTTGGCTTCTGATGCATCTACTTCTAGCTTATATAGTGATCATCCACCGCCCATCGATGAAGTTGCATTACCAGCAGCACGAGCACCAGCTGAAAGACCATCTTTTCCTAGACGTCCAGTTACTTGTTGGAACTGCAACCAGACAGGCCATTTAAATCGGCAATGCCCTAGCAGTAAGAAGATCCATTGTTATCGTTGTGGTACTCCAGATATGACTACTAGAAATTGTCCAAAGTGTTCCGGTTCGGGAAACGGTATTCGGGATAGTCGTTAGGTCGGCAGACCTCTCCTGTTATTTCCACTCCACCGACCAATGACATTAATTTTCCTAATAAGAATTTTTTGGACTTTATTATTGCACATGCGCACGGCGATGAGCGCCCATATTTGGAGATTTCTGTTTTGGGTCACCCTATTTTAGGCTTACTAGATTCCGGAGCTACTCGGACTATTGTTGGTCAACCTGGTTTAGAAATTTTGCAGGGATTAGGTTTAAAACTTATTAAAAATCAGACCACGTGTACTGTTGCTAATGGCCAGACTTGTTCAAGTATAGGTTATTTTCAGACACCTGTAACCTTGTTAGATAGGACACGTATAATAGACATTTTAGTACTTCCAGAGTTAGCTCATAGATTTATTTTAGGTATCGATTTTTGGAAAACCATGGACATTGTACCTGATCTAAGACAGAATGTTTGGCATTTTTCAGATAAATTTCCTGAAATTTGTAGTATTGTGGATGGTGATTCTTTATCTGTTTCTGAAAGATCCGCTCTTGATTCGCTGGTAAAGGAGAAATTTTCTTTAATGGGTACTGGTCTTGGTTACTGTAAAGTGGCTGAGCATGTAATCGAATTAGAACCTGGCTCAAGACCTATTAAACAGCGTTATTACCCTGTCTCTCCGTTCAAGCAGGCGATTATCGATAAGGAAATAGATGAAATGTTAAGGCTAGGTGTAATAGAACCATCGAAAAGTCCCTGGTCTAGTCCTGTATGTTTGGTACGCAAGAAGGATAATGATTATCGCTTTTGTATCGATTCAATTCTATTACTAAAAAGGACAGCTTTCCCATTCCCTATATTTCAGCCATTTAGACCGTCTCCGCGACGCACGTTATTTCAACTCTATTGATATCAAATCAGCATTCTGGCAGGTACCTCTTGATAAGTCTTCTCGTGAGATTACAGCATTCACTGTCCCAGGTCGAAACCTCTTCCATTTTCTGCGCATGCCTTTCGGTTTAACCAATGCGCCTGCTACCTGGCAACGTATTATCGATCGTGTCTTAGGTGTTGACTTGGAAAACAACGTCATGGTCTATTTAGACGACATCATTATTATTTCCAAGACTTTTTCAGACCATTTGAGGATATTAGGTCTTGTGTTTGACCGTTTAGAAGAAGCCGTACTAAAGGTTTCTCAAGAGAAGTGTCACTTTTGCAAACCCCAGCTAAAATATCTTGGTTATGTTGTGGATTCTAAAGGATTGAGGCGCGATCCAGAAAAAGTGCAGGCTATTATTAATATATCACCACCAAAGAATGTGACTGAGATCCGACGTTTTATTGGAACCGCTTCCTGGTACAGACGATTCGTTCCTAACTTTTCCTCTGTTATTACCCCTATTACTCGGCTTACCAAAAAGAACATAAAATGGGAATGGACTCCAGATTGTCAGGAATCCTTTAGGTCAATTAAAGAAGCTCTTGTTACCGCTCCAGTCTTGTCCTGTCCTGATTTTAACCGCATGTTTACCCTTCAAACTGACGCTTCTTCTTATGGCTTAGGCGCTGTTCTAACCCAGCAATTCGATGATGGGGAAAAGGTAATTGCCTATCTCTCACGTTCCCTTACTAGGCAGGAAATGAAGTTGACAGTCACGGAAAAGGAGTGTCTTGCAGTGATTTGGAGTGTGGAAAAACTTATGCATTATTTAGAGGGAGTTCATTTCAAGGTAATCACTATTGTGGTTACATAATTTAAAGGATCCGCAGGTTCGACTTGGTCGTTGGGCACTTCGTTTACAACCTTACGATTTTCAACTAATCCATCGAAAAGGCAAAGAGCATATAGTGCCAGATTTTCTATCTAGGTCCGTACCAGTTTTGACAGAAGATATCGCAGCCGTGGAGGATTCGTTACCTTCTTACTCCAACACTTCTGATAAGTGGTATGTCGATATGTTGAAAAGGCTGGAAGAACAACCAGATAAATTTCCTTGTTGGAGAGTTGAAAATGGTAATCTTTTTAAATTTGTTAAGACCACCTGTCCCAACTTCCCTGATCAGTCCAGTTCTTGGAAAATAGTTTTGCCGAAAGATCATCGAAAAGAAGTCCTGGTTCGCTGTCATGATCTTCCAACTTCAGGTCATGTTGGAGCTTTTAAAACATTTTGGAAACTAGCTGAACGTTACTATTGGCCTAAGATGAGAGCCGATGTTGCTAAGTATGTCCGATCCTGTCATATTTGTGCTCAAAATAAGGTGGAGCAAAAAGCACCAGCAGGTTTAATGGGTAATCGACCCGATATTCGGGAACCATGGCAGTCCATCAGTCTAGATTTTGTAGGACCATTACCTCGTTCAAAACAGGGCAATACTCAGATCTTGGTAGTTACCGACTACTTCAGTAAATATGTCGTTCTCTTTCCTTGCCGTTCTGCTACAGCGAAAACGTTAGTCAAACATATAGAACAGGGCATTTTCTTGGTTTATGGGGCTCCACAGTATCTAACTTGTGATAATGGTACTCAGATGAAATCCAAAGAATTCCAATCTCTTTGTGACAAGTATAAGGTCAAAATTTTCTATACTGCATCTTATTAACCTCGTGCTGATCATACCGAACGTGTCAATAGATTCGTCAAAAGCATGTTGCGATCTTATGTCAACCAAAACGATCATCGAACTTGGGAAGATAATCTTCCATCTATTGGTTGTGCTATTCGAACATCACGTCACGAAACTACTGGTTATACTCCCTATCTAGTGAACTTTGGGCGGGGACATAAACTTTTTGGGCAAGATTACACCGAAGGAATTCCATCGGCCGAGACGGACAGTCAAAATTACATTCGAAAACGAATCGAAACTTTTAAACAGCTCTTTGAGAAAATTCATAGGAAAATTGGGTCGGCACAGTCAAGAAATCGACACCAATACAATCTTGGAAGACGTCCGGTCAATTTTGTTTCTGGTCAAGAGGTATGGCGTAAAAATAAAGTGCTCTCTAACGCCGCCAATTATTTTAGCTCAAAATTGGCTCCTGAGTTCCTAGGTCCATTTAAGATCAAAAAGAAAACCGGTACGTGTACGTACGAACTCTAGGATGAACACGGTAATAGCAAGGGCATTTGGCATGTAAAGACTTGAAACCGGTGTACATCGATTCCGGTTCTGATGGTCCATCTAACTGATTCAAACAAAATTAATGAGCAATTTGTATTTCTATTCCTTGAATTTAAATTTTCTTAAATAATGGTTATTTTTAATATTCTGTATTTGGCTTGATTTATTTGTGGTATTAATTTTTTCTTTCTGTCAATTTCTTATATCCACATTGTTCTGTTGAATTTTTACTATGAGTTTATAAGCTATCTTAAAAATTAATTCTTATCTGTATGCATTTTGCTTGGAAATTACCCTGAATTGTGACAAATTTCTCGAAATTGACTGTTTTCCTAATTGTGACTATTTTCCCGGATTTGGCGAATATCTCGGATTTGACACACCTGGCTATGACTTCCCCGAATTTGACTATTCTCCTGATTATGACAACCTCCCGAATTTGACACCGAATTGTGACTATTGTATCTGATATTGTTTTTTTGTGGGTAGCTGAAAACTGTTATACTGTGGGTATGAGCGTTGATTAGCTATTTATTCTTGAATTTATTTCGTTACCTTGATTTTGATTCTATTGTTTGATTTTAGTGTTTACTTTTATTAGTTGATTTACTTACCTTGTTACCTATTTGATTTAATTGATTATCTATCTTTGAATTTAATTCGTTACCTTAACTTTGTTGTCTGATTTGATGATTGCCTTTATTAGTTGATTTACTCACCTTGATACCTACTTGCTTTGATTTTTGGTTATCTATTTTTGAATTTATTTCGTTACCTTTATCTTATTATCTGATTTTGATGATTGATTTTTCGTTGATTTGCTTATCTTTCTTTTGACTATGATTTTTTTTTGTGCCTAAGTAGACTAACCTTCGGGTTTTTTCAGTTATGCTGGCTTTTTCTGCTTAGACCATTACCTTTGAGTTTTTTTTATACTTGAGCAATGTAACTTGCGTTACTTCAGATGTATCTGGATTTACTGCTCAGAGTATTAATCACTTTTCGGTCTAGAACTTTGTGACTTAACGGTTACATTACCATTTATTTGGGATATTACCTGGACTTGTCTTTTTTTTCTTTGCTCTGCAGTTGGGGCAATAGATTTGTTGTGGGTAACTGGCTTGGCGCGAAACTTGATGGTTGCCTACATCAAATTGGTAAAGAATTTCTTTTGCACAGAGATACTGGTTGTGGTAAAAGCCCACAGAGTGCTGTAGTAACGCTGACCTTCCGTCGCTTACTACTGTTGTTAGCTAGAGTAGCCTTGAGAAAGCTGTTCTGCATTCACCGTTATCCTTCTCAGTTACTTGTAATTGTAAGTAACTTACCTTGTCTTTAATTTTCTCTACTTACTTTATTACTTAGGTTAGTCGATTTTCCGACCTTTCTTGATTTTCTTTGCTCTGCAGTTGGGGCGATCGGTTTGTTGTAGGTAACTAGCGTGGCTTGCAATTTGACTCGATGGTTGCTGACATCAAATTGGTAAAGCATTTCTTCTGCACAGAGATACTGATTGTGGTAAAAGTCCACAGAGTGCTGTAGTAAGGTAGACCTTCAGTCACTTACTACTGTTGTTAGCTAGAGCAGCCTTGAGAAAGTTGTTCTGCATTTACCGTTATTTCTCTCATGTTCTTGTGATTGTGATTTACTTTCTTTCTGTACTTTCTCTTACCGTTATTCTTCTCATTTACTTATAATTTTAATTACCTTACCTTGTCTTTTAATTACCTTACCTTGCCCTTAATTATCTTGTTTCTTACCTTTGTCAATTTTCCTATTTTCTTGGTTATTGGTCTATCTATTTGTATCTTAATTCTTTTTGTTTTTTTTTAAGTTTAATGGAACATTTTTTATTGGTGGTTATTTTAATAAATTAGTTTTCTGTCATTGCTTTGTAGCACTCTATGGTACATGAAAATATCCTTCATTATTCAAGTACATTAATTACTTAATTTTCTTATTAGTTTTTTTTAATAAAGGCTTAATGTACTGATTTAATTTGGAAATCGGTGACATTCAAATTAGCTGGTGGTCAGTAATGATTTGGCTTATCAATTTCTTTTATGCGGTACCTTTGAAATTACTGTAGTTTGTGTAAATAGTGCTATAGGTTAGCTGTAGGGTGCACCCGTACGTCACATAAGTGCTTTAGATTACCTACCTCAATTAATTTATTATCGTCGGTTAACTTCCTCTAAGTTTCCCTCCTTTTGAAGGAGAGGGGGAGTTGTAACAGTTCGATTTTGCCAAGAGCAAACATTTTTAAAAGTTTATTTATATGCCGCATTTAGGAAAAAAATGATGCTGTATTTTGCACGCATCGGCTTATTAATTCTAAATTTATTAATTTGCTTTGCCAACCATTCGCTTGAAACTGCCATCGCATCGGTTTATTAATTCTAAATTTATTAATTTGATTTGCTTGTAAATGCCACTTTCCTAATATGAAAACTATATTTTAAGTATAGGTTAGCTATATATTTGTATTAGCTTTTATAAAATAATATTTCCTACATCCCAGTGACAGACCAAAGATTTTTGTAATTTTCGATCCATGCCACATGCTAAAATTATGAAGAAATAATAATTGGGCTAAATGTGGTACCGTTATAGACACAAGTGGCGATATTGTTGACCTTAATTTTTTCGAAAAATGTATGACATTCAAGAAGTTGAATTATTTCGTTTTGGAACAAAGCTTCGAAAGGCACACATGTTCATATGTAATTTTAGAAACACACGGATGCAGAATCATTATGGCCATATTTACATAATTTATTTAGCTTCCGAAATTATTTACAAATACATTAGCAATATTATACTTTTCAAAGCGAATAAAACACTATTTATAGGCTATGTCACCACCGATATTTTGTTATCTATCAATAGAATAGCCGCTATGTCATCTATCAGCAATTTTAGGTTATATATTAAGATTCAGCGACTTAACGTTATTTTTAAATATAATTTAAAACACATTCTATACTTAAATTATTTTCGGATATTAGCAAATAAAACAAAAAAAAATACATGGTTATATTCATTTATTAATATATACTTCATATTTTATTTAAATCTTCAACAATTATATATTTATTATAATTAATAAATTCCAACGTATAAAAGTCCTTAAATCTAATTCCTTAAGTACCTAATCTTAACCTAAAACATACCAGCTCTTAAATATTTATTATAATAGACGACACTCTCCGATTTTCGATTCACTCGATTGTAGGATAAAATTTGTCTGAAATCGGCAAATACCGCCTCTAGGCCTCTAGATCTGTATTTTTGGAAATAAATATATAACGCGAGTTAAAGGATTTTATATCTTGTATTTCTTGAGAAGCCAATAGAAATAGGCCATACAATTCCATATTAACTTTAAGATTTAAATGATCTGAGAGACCTTTCTCTATCAAATGAATAATTTTTGATTAAAGTTCCTCCAAATATAACATCGCATCTATAACATGTAATTTGGTAGAAAGTCTATAACTAATCATTCTATTTTTGAATGCAGTTTTAACAATTTCCGCTCCTGCTTCTAGTTCAACATAACATTTATCTTTATGTTTATGACTAAGTCTATGCGAAAGAGTGGAAACATTTTCCCTGCACCCCTCACAGAAGAAAGACATTTTTAAGACTGAGAGGAAAACGTCGGGATATTAATATTTAATATAATATATTAATTTCTTATCGCTATAAACTATAACATGCTATATCTACAAATATCTATTTTAACCATTATTCATAATATTCCTATAAATTAGTCGACATAACCTATTAACATTAGTCAACTTTTATTATTGAATAATGCCCCCAAGGAAGCGTGTCTACAGAAACTTTTGTTATTTGTCCCTTATCATCATGAGGACTTAAACCCATTTTAGTTTGTTTTATTGTGTGGATATCATGATTTTTGGATCTAATCAAATTTTGAGAAATCCTTTTCTCCGTAAATGTTTCCAAGCATTCAACATAGTCTTCAAACGTAATTTTGCTGTTAATAACGCACTTCTTGATGCCCTTAATCTTTTTTGTTAGGCCTTTATTTTTCAGAATCGTTTGGATCTCCTCACGCTCCTTTCCTTCAGCTTCTAATTTAACTCGCTCTTCTTCTAATTCTTCAGCAGTGAAAAATAGTTTTGTAGCATACATTTTTGATCTTAATTCAATAAAATGAGTCATAATTCGACCATTGTTTTCGTCTTTCATCATGCCCAAAACCTTTTTATTCACTTGTGGAATGTTATAGACATTATCTTTAGGATAATCACAGCTGTCGAAATATTGAGAACAGTCTTTTCGCATAACATCATACACATCAGTATTTTTGATTTCATATATAAGCGAATCAGTATCTGTATAGAGTACTTTGCAGTTTGAAAAGTTTCTTGCCATATAATTATAATGAAAATCATATATTGTGGTTTTGGCTAGATCTAGGATACTCATTCCTACATATATAGGTTTATTAAAAAATACTTCGGATTTTGCAAGCTCAATAATCAATAAATTTTCATTTATTATGGTGCTGCTTTTAAATTCAGGTCTTGTTATTAATGCCTCAGCGCCATAACGACCATCCCAATTTGTTACAAGTTTTATGGATGAGTGTTTTCGGATATTCTCCATAGTTTTTCCAAACACTGCGTTGTTCATTAGCTTGAACAAGTTCTTTTCAAACTCATTATTGGCATTTTGCCTGAGGTATGTGTTAAGATCGATATATATCTATCTATATATCTATGTATCCTTTTGATTTTAACTCCCAAGGCTAAAGCTTGCTTTAAATTTCTATAATGAATAACATACTTGGTTTTATTATACAAGGTGCCCAAAAGTTTTTTATTATTTTTATTTTTAGAACCTTTTGGAACATCATGTTCTGGGCATGGCGGAAGGTCCAAAAATTTATCATGAATCTCATGGGAAATTTCGAGATCAACTTCTAAGATATATCCAGTACTAGCGTCATCAGAAATGTTTGAAACGTCTAAAGTATTAATGTATTCATGAGATAGCCAATTAAAGTTTCCATAAGGCAGATATTGTGACATAGCCCAACCATACTGGTTATTAATATCAAAGTACATCAGAAAAGAATCTTCTTTAGATGGGTCATATGATGATATATACTTATTATTGGCCTCAGCATATCTTTTTGAGCACTGACTCAATCCGCCTCTTATACCCTTTTCGGCAAACATAACCTTGTCCAAATCAGTTAAGAGTTCAAGCTTAGGCTGGTTAGTTTTAAACATATGGTATAACATGCAGTTCCATGTATAACCAGGTAGGGTATAGTAGTGGGTAGGATCTATGCCATATGTTTTTGAGGACGTATTTCGAAACTGCTCAAAAACATCAGCGAGCAATAAAATATCCGTCTTCATATAGAGATCCGAATATTCCTGCATTGATTTACAACCGAAAATGGACCAAACTTTCTGCGCATGAGCATAAGCTTTATTACTTATCATGGAATCAGTCAAACTATTATACAATTCCATTTTGGGGGGTAATTTAGGTTCACTAAGCTTGTCCCAACTATCCATAAAATCATAGGGAAACACGCCTTTTTTACATAGTAGTGAAAACTGATCTTCAGTTATGTCTTTGAATTCTGATTTTAAAATTGGATATTCGGGTAAGTATGATGCTAATTTATCAAGGCCCGAAGCTAAGAATCGAAAGCTATCTATAAATCGAAATTTAATTAGGTTTCCAGGCACGTGCTTAGTGAAAGAAATATATCTTTCTTTGTTCACAGGTAAAACATTGATCGCCCCCTCTACTTCAGCTAATGCTTTCACCACCATATGTCCATCGTAGGAGCTCATATTGTGGAAAAGTACTGGTATTGTGTGCCCATCTTTGAAATTTAGATTGCATGCTTCGTGGGCCGGGCCCCGATATTTGCCCGTCAGATGGCAGTGGTCCCTAACTTTTTTATCTTCTGGCCCAAAAGGTTTTTCACAAATGTGACACGCCTTTGAAAAAATAAATTTTGTTTCTTGTTCCAAAGATAACCGATCCATAGGCAAGCCACATAGAAATACCGTTTCGAAATTTTCGGCGAAAGCCGTCAATTCTTTCACGAACCATTGCATGCAATCATGGCCCGTATACGATTTATAATATGACAAACTATCGTCATACGAGCATTTAACATAATAGCCGATGCTGAAGGGCGCATGCTCTTGGTATTGCCGGGTGTTTTTATTTTTATCATCTTCTGTGGGAACCAACAAACACTCAGTGTCCGCATAAATTACAAAGGGGGCCTTTTCTTTGTATTTAAAATCCTTAAATTCCACCCATTTTTTATCGTCTGTTGGAACCCGAGGAACTGACCCATTATTCAGCTTAATGCAATCTTTAGTATGGTTATTTAGTTTCTCCTCTGTATAAAAGTAATGAAGGCACCGATCACAAATATGCTTTTCTCGACAATCCTTATTAATTTGGCTTGAAACCAAACGAGATAAATTCTTAATCCATATGTAGTGATAATTGGCAGATATAATTTCTCCATCTATTTCATCAGGTGTTAAATAATTATCTTGCACCATCAAAAGATTAATATGTTTTTCTTGTTTCTTTTTTGACAAATAAGTGGGAATAACATTAAATTTATTTATAATTTTTTCTAGCCGGTAAACATTTACGGAGATAATGTTCTGTTTCTCGAATCTAGGAACCTGTCCGAATGTCATAGGAAACTGTATACCTTTTAAATTCAGCACATCCTTGGGGTTTGGGTATGATGAAGTTCTATCAGCAATTTTGGAAGGAGCAGGAAATAAAGCGGAAAGTATCGCCCATCCAAAACATAAATCATCGGCATTTTGTACATTGATACATGCTTTTCTATCAACAATTTGTTTAGGAAGTTTTATATAACTACCGGCCCTAAGTGGATTGAACTTATTAATATTTGTCATTAAATTAATTACTTTACTAAGCGCCCAGCCACTGTCTTTTTCCTGGAACTCGTCCAACTCGGTTAGCAACGAATTTTGAATCTTTTCCTGAAACCACTCGTTCAAATATGTATCTTTGTAGATGGTGGCATTCCTGGTATTTAGATATTTATTCTCAGCTTGAACTTGATCGGCCTTAGCAACTTGGAATTCACCGCAGAGCACAGCATTCACTTTTAACGCATCATCCTTCTTTAAAGCGTTCTGGATACGTCTTTTAAACATAGCCTTGCAATCTTCTAAAAACGGCCCCAAATCTGTATGTTTAATATTGATAATTGCTCCAGTTCTTACTCTTGATTCGAAGGCCGAATGAAGATCTTCCCACTTGACCCGATGTTTAGCCGTCTGCTTGGTTTCTTTGAGACCCATTCCAATTTTTCGCTTCAATTTCAACTGTGCTCTCAAGCTTTTCACATTGGCTAGAGCACTAATTAACTGTTGCTTTTCGCCTATGGAGGAAGCTTTTTTCATCGCTTTATTTATTCGGCGTACTGCCTTAGCACATTCCTGCAGGCCACCTTGTACCTCTTCATCATTACTTTTGGATGTTATAACCCCAAGAAGAGCTGCTAGATGTTTCAATAGCGCAATAACAAAGGACATCTTAACACAGGAGCTAATAAGAAGCACGTCTTCACTCTATGACTGTTGAAGAACTAATGACAGGGACAACTGCTGCAGCTCTATTTATACTTTTGAGGAGGAGTGCGTTCAGAAACCTGTAAAGACGTTGCAAATTATGGATGCGTTCAGTAATCATAACCTAAAAACCCATTGCATATTTAACTTTAAAACTTACTCAGAAGACCTCGGCTAAGCTCCTTCGGGAATGTCCTGAAGACATATATTAAAATAAGACTCAATCGAAATTTTTTGTTTATTATTTTTAATAGATTTTGAAAACAGGCTTTCTAGGCATAAATAAATACCTTTGCCTTTACGGAAACCAATTTGATATGGAAAAAGTAAGCAAATATTCGAGCGAGATTTTATGAAGAAAAAAAATACTATGAAACCTGTAAAGCTTTTAAATAAGTTATAACAAGTTTAATTAGGATCTGATGAAGAAGATGTGCTGTGATTTATTTTTTTGTAAATTTTCAAACAACTAAAGCCACCGATTTTTATTTAGATAGCGCCCCAAGAATAAACTTATTAGGTAGGGAATACGTATAAATTAAACAATTATAGCAAACTATAAAAAGCCAGATTTATTCCTAATATGTTTTTATTTATGAGTTTGATTATGTAGAACACACCTAAGTTCATGAAATATAGGACCAATATGAATGTGCAGGCTGTAGAAATAATTATAATTTAGAATTCTCATGTTTATTTTATATATTAGGACACTATTAGATTAAATCGAAAAAAATATCCCAATCAATCTCAATTTTGAAAACACTGCTTAATCAGATATCTGATGGGTGTTACATTAGTCTTGTCTTAGCCGTCGAGAAGAATAGTCATGCCGAAAGAGTGTTTTTGGGGAAGGGTTTGCAATTGCTCTGAATGTACGCCAGATCTTAAGGATCTGTGTGAAATATTAGACTAACGGCTCATGACAGTTTTTTCGGCATGATCGTTTACCGTCGGGCATTCGAATTTTTGTCTTTCATTGATCGAGTATTAATGCGTGATGTCAAAATTGGAGCTCTCTTTCGTGCAGAAACATTCGGAATGTTGATGCGAAAGTGTATTAAAAAGTTGCGATTTGGCATGATTGTTTACCGTCGGCCGACTGCTTTAGACGATAGTTAATGACAGAAAAGTTCAGCGGACAATTATCTGCCGACGTTTCGCGTAGTTATAAATTGGCCAAAAATTCATTTGTTATTTGAAAAAAAATGACTATTATGGTATGATCGTTTACTGTCGGGCGTTCATGGCGACCGTCTATTTATGTTATGTGATAGCGAAAAGTATCAAAGGCCGACGGTTTTCACAGTTAGAAAAATTTTTAGTGATAAATTCAAACTGCAATTTTTTTTTATGAATATGGCATGATTGTTTACCGTCGGGCGTTGGACAATGTTATTAAATTTCGATGAAATATGGATGATTATATCACTGGGCGAGGTTTTTGACGGTTGTAAACATTCGGCCGACGCAATTTACAGTTCAAACAAACGCATACAATTTGGACTGTTTGCGTCGGCCATCCGTTTAATTCAATTGATAATGTTGCAAAATGACGATGTGCTCATGGGCCGACGAATCGGATGGTTAAAACACCTTTTAAACAAATTAAAAAGATGTAAGAAAATACAAACAATTTTAACTGATTGTTTACCGTCGGCCATCAGTTTCAGTAAACTGATAATATTGCAAAACGACGATATCTACGTGGGCCGACGAATCGGGAGTAATATTTTATAAATAATTTAAATGCTATCAAATAATTGAATATGATAATTTAAGATTGCACAACATATAAGTAACTAATTTTGAAATATTATACATATAACATATTATATTCCGGCATATTTAGAGCAGGAGTGCCAGCAACAGCTGTAACAAACGCACGACAGTCCTTTATTTATTTTCAGTTGCCAGTTTTTAAAGAGGCGTCATCGTGGGTGAATGGTCGCAGTGGTTTTAACGTCGAAAAATCTGTAATAACGGCAGTATTACATGCAAAAATATTCTGAAAATGTGTAAATAGTCGATGATCACTACAACACGTCGATTTTTATAAAAATAGTTCGTGAAACTTTTAAACAATCAGCAAAACGTGTGGCAAACTACATCAAAAGATTATCATGACCGGTTAAAATGGGAAGCTGCTTACGAAATATTAGTGGAAAAAATGAAAGAAGTGGAGCCTTTGGCAAGCAAAGATTGTGTAATTAAAAAAATTAATAATATGCGTAGCAGTTTTCGGAAAGAATTAAAAATGATAAAGGAATCGATGAGAACAGGAAGCGGTGCAGACGTAGTATACCAGCCAAAATTGTGGTATTTTCAACTCTTACAATTCTTAAATGACCAGGTACTTTCCACAGCTAACAATAAACCAACAACAGCAAGAGCATCGTCTGTCGATGCCATCACGTCCAAAAACATGGACAAACTGGTACGCCTCAAGGCTGTCCGCCACATTTACCGCAGTCTGTGGGGACCCCCTTCTTTTAATGTTCGCCTCGAGGTCTAGCGTCTCAAGGTTGGCCTTAGGTTTTACCGTTGCATGTGGAGTGTGGAGCCTCCTTAAGGATACAGTAACAAAAAATAACAGTGGAATGTTCTCTTCTCAGTGTGGATGCCCACAATTTCGTTCAACAACATACAATAAATAAACCGGTCGATCGGGTATAGTGCTGGCGCTGACCATAGGTTTTATGTGCCCAATTTTCTGAACAGCTTATTAAAGTGTGTCTACTTGTAAAAAGTGCAACGCAGAGGAAGGCGACTCGTACTCTCTTGCAAAATGTGACAATTGCAAGACACTACTGTATGTAAACTGTTCCACTCTTACAGCCTCTGAGCACAAGGGGGTTACGGTTAAAAAGCGACCCCCTTGCGCGGCCTACGACTGTAAAGAGTGTCTTCAGCTCAAAACTACGGATATTGGAGACAAGAACACTTTGTCTATTTTAAATCAGCTACTAAATAAAGGCTTTGTTAGAGGCCTTATCCTCAAAACCGAAAAATTAAATGAAAAGCTCTCAAAAAGACTAGATAGCACAAACAGATCCCTGACCTCTTTCAAAACTGAGAAGGCTCTTGCGTTGTCCAAATTAGATTTTTTATCCACGTCACAGACAACATTAAGAAATGCAACGAGGAACTTCAGACCAGTGCCAGTGCCACGACTCCACTCACGACAGGCAACGATCAAAAACAGCTACAAGATTTGCAATTTGCATATGACAAATTAAAGAGCAACAAGCGGAAATACTGTGCCTTAGGAATGATTTAGAAAAAAAAGCACCAGCCTCAGGGTAAATCCCGCCGGTACCCAATCCAATTCTGGTTGCAACTCTATGACTGGAAAACAAAACCAATCTGAAAAACCAGCCAATACCCCATACAGTTCAAAAAGTACTGGCCTCGTAGGCCAAAAGAAAACTGACGAAACTCTCACAGCGGCTGAGCTAACTCCTCAAACCTCTATTATTATCTCCAAGATCTCGAACGACGCGTCAGATGCGACAGTAATGGAATATCTAAAAAATAATTGTGGCGAAAGTGAAAAGTTCTATATTGAAAATGTACCCGTTAAGTCGGGCGAATACAAAGCTTTTAGAGTGAAGGCCAGAAAGGAACTTAACGACAACCTCATGAACCCCCAAAATTGGCCTGAACATATAGTTATTAAAAAATCTCAGCAGATATAGCCATTTCGTTCCTAGTTTCCAAGCAGTTACAACAATCAGGGAAACAGCTACAACCGAAGCTTCAACCGCAACAGCCGAGGCTTTAATCACCAACCGAGATGGAAGAGATAACTCTCAAACATACATTTGGAAAACCATCCACGTTAACACACAAGGCATCACAAACAGGATACCTCAATTGGAACTTCTGTTACAACAAGAAAATCCACAATTTTTATGTGTGTCGGAACATTGGATGGTGGAGGAGCAAGCAAAAGTTACTACCATACCAGGGTACCAATTAGCAGCAAACTTCTCGAAAAAAACACTCTCATGGTGGTGTTGTCATTTACAGCAAGAATGAACACTTCAAAACCATGGACTTACTAAAATTCTCAACAGAATTAATTTTAGAATGCGTAGGTATCTCATTTAAATTTAATAATACAGGGATAAGCTCTTCCGTCAGTTTATCATTTGTGCAATAATGCTGTTCCAGATAGTTTTAGCAGATTCATAACTGCATTCAATGAAACACTTTGTTATATTACATCTCAACATCAATTTATTTTAATATGCGGTGACCTAAATGTAAACTATTTAAAGGAAGCACATGAAAAAAACATTCTCTCCGACTTCCTGGAAAGTTTTAATATACGGTCTATTCTACCACTTGAACCCACTAGGGATTCCCCGAATCATACTCCCTCCACCTTAGATTATGTTATCACAAACCTCCCCAACTTTCAGGCCAGTAATCTTGAGGCAAACATAGCGGACCATAAAGCACAAATCATCATCTCGGAAAGTAACAGCCTTAACAATGAAATTGTAGTCTCCAATAAACATTACTTTAAAAGATTTTATGACGCTCCCAATATTTTCAGCTTAACTATCAGTTACCCAGGACCAACCTCAGCCATTTATATACCCTAAATGACGTAAACGAATCATGGTTTTTTTCTGGCACAAATGTTTTTATTGTTTGGAGGTTGCCTGGGCTAACAACAATATATACATCCCTCTCTACAAAACTGATTCCTTTCAGAAAAGCCCATATTGCTTTTACAGCAACATGTATAACCAACTACCAGCAAGTCTAAAAGAAATAAACTCATTTACTAAGTTCAATAAAACAGTAAAAAGCTATCTCATTGAGAGATGTTTCTATAAAGTCAATGACTACTTTACGATTTTACGATAGTTCTTATTTTAATGCATTTTAGCTATATAACCTAATTAACTTGACTTAATTAGGTTATATAGCTAAAATGCATTAAAATCTTTAATTTATAAATTGTTAAAGACTGGAGGCTCCAGATGAGAAGCTCAAGTCTTGTTACTGTCAGTTTCTGTGAAATATTTTAGCAAAACTTTTTGTAGCTTTTTAGCTCTTAGTTTTAAGTTTAGTTTTAAGTTTTGTTTTGTTAACTATTCATATACAACTTGTAACTGTCAAAACAGGAAGATTGAAATAAATAAATAAAATAAATAAATGACTATTCAGAGCACACTCGACGGAAAAAGTGAGAATTTCCATTTCCTTGTACGCTCTAGAGCGCAAAATAGGTTCCGCGGCATTCGTCGATTTTGCAATTTCATTTGAATTTGGTAATTAGTTATTTTGCGCGCGGCTGTAGAAAAAAAAATGTTAAAGACAAAGTCGGTTCCGATCAATATATTATGTTGCAGCCTTGCAGCCAGTTACAATGAGGACGCGTGTCGCTCGGCCTGATGCAGTTTTTTACATTCCATTGGTGGTAGGGGTACCTAGTACAACTGTTCAAAAATTTCTGAATCTTTGAAAACTCCCTATAAGATATTGCTATCGCCCGATTCATCGGCCCACATACAGGGTTTTTTTTTATATATTGACCCCCCTTTATCTTTTTTATTTGATGTTTCTGAAAAAAGTGTTTAATACAAGAGTTTAATGGTTTCAAACAGATTTTTAGAAAAAATATTTTTCTCATCTACAGGGTGTTCCAGAAAGTCTGGGCGTGGTCATATTTTCTTAATTTAAATTGCTACCCCATTTTTTTATTAGATTTTTGTATTCTCCTAACAATTCTAAAAATTTTTTATGTAACAAACCCTATACCTAATTTTGACTATAAAAAGATATTGACTAAAGAATGTTGCGTTTTTTTTTTAAATTAATAATAATTAATTAGGTAAACATAGGTAATGTTGTTTTAATGTCAGGTAGACTTTCCATCAATGCCATTAGAAAATGCCATGCACAGATGCGGAAAAATGCGATATTCTTCGGATATTCTATAAGAATAATAAAAATGCATGTGCAGCGAGAAGGAAATATCTGCCACAGTTTCCTACCGGTGCAAAAATTAACACAAGATAAAAAAAAAAGAATTATGTTTTGTCAAGAAATGATATTATTAAAAGATGACAACAATTTTTTTAAAGAAACATTATGGTCTGACGAGTGCACATTCAGCACTGCAGGGATTCATAACCGGACAAACGTAAGATTTTGGGTAACTCAAAACTCTCGAGTAACTAGGGAAATTAAAATACAAGGTCGAAGATCGTTACATGTGTAGTGTGGGCTCTTAGATAATAAAATTATTGGGCCAATTTTTATTGACGGATTCTTAAATGGAGGAAAATATTTAAATTTATTGACCAATGATGTAGAACATTTTCTGGACAACTTACACTTCGTCAATACAACGAAATTATATGGCATCAGGATGGAGCCCCAGCGCATAAAGTTTTTCCGGTTATAAATTACATTAATGGGAAATACCAATCGTGGATTGGTCGCACTGGACCGATTATCCAATACATAGATTGACACGCACTGAAAAAGGTACTAGTTATATGTGCCTCAAGATATTTAATAATTTGCCAGATGATTTAAAAATAATAAATAATGTTAAGCAATTTAAACTTAAATTGAAAAAAAAATTATTGAGATGGAACCATATTCTATAGAAGAATATGTAAGCTAAAAGGCTCAATTATTTTGATATATTTTTTATCCTGACGCATTTTCTTTTTGTGTTTGTATGTTTTTCTTTGTTTTCAGAGTGTAATGTATAACATAATCAGAAATAAAGATGTTTATTATTATTATTAGATGGCCGCCGAATAGCCCTGACTTGACGCCGGTTGATTCATTCCTATGGGGATTTTTGCACAATCAAGTATATGAAACTGCCTCGGAAAACGTAGAGGTTTTACGAACAAGAATAATTGAGGCCATTCAGTACACCAATGAGAATCATTCTCAATTTATTATCAACAGTATAAATCAAATCCAGAGAGATTATATACAGTGTATTGAAATGAACGGTGGGCACATTGAACAGTTGTAAATGGTTGTAGTAGATAATAATAATAATATTATATTTCTTAAAAAAAAAATCGCATTTATTCCTCATCTCTTTATGACATTGATAGAAAGTCTACCTGAGATTAAAACAATCACGGTGAATGACCAGTTTAAGGCCAGTACCTATGTTTACCTATTTAATTATTATTAATTAAAAAAAAACGCAACTTTCTTTAGTCAATATCTTTTTATGCGTCAAAGTTAGGTATAGGGTGTGTTACATAAAAAATGTTTAGAATTGTAAGGAGAATACAAAAATCTAATAAAAAAGTGGGGTAGCAATTTGAAATAAGAAAATATGACCACGCCCAGACTTTCTGGAACACCCTGTGGATGAAAAAAATAGTTTTTCTAAAAATCTGCTTTAAACGATTAAACTTTTGTATTAAACACTTTTTTCAGAAACATCAAATAAAAAAGATAAAGGGGGGGTCAATATATAAAAAAAAACCCTGTACATATCGTCGTATTGCAATATTATCAGTTTACTGAAACTAATTGCCGACAGTAAACGATCAGCCCAAATTGTTAGTATTTTTTTTACAAATTTTTAATTTTTGTATAAGGTGTTTTAACCGTCTGATTCGTCGGTCCACGTTCACATCGTCATTTTGCAACATTATCAATCGAATGATGCTGATGGCCGACGGTAAACAATCAGTCCGAATTCTTCATATTTTTTACAACATTTTAATTTGTTCAAAATAGTTTATAACCGCCTGAATCGTCGGCCATTGTTATAAACAACAATATTTCGTCTAAATTGAAGTAACTATCAATATTTTACACGGTAAATAATCATGCCATATTCATAAAAAAAATTGCACTTTGAATTTATCACTAAAAATTTTTCTAACTGTGAAAACCGTCGGCCTTTGATATTTTTCGCTATCACACAACATAAATAGACGATTGCCATGAACGCCCGACAGTAAACGATCATACCATAATAGTCATTTTTTTTTGCAATAACAAATGAATTTTTGGCCAATTTATAACCACGCGAAACGTCGGCAGATAATTGGCCGCTGGACTTTTCTGTCATTAACTATCGTCTAAAGCAGTCGGCCGACGGTAAACAATCATGCCAAATCGCAACTTTTTAATACACTTTCGCATCAACATTCCGAATGTTTCTGCACGAAAGAGAGCTCCAATTTTGACATCACGCAATGAAAGACAAAAATTCGAATGCCCGACGGTAAACGATCATGCCGAAAAAACTGTCATGAGCCGTTAGTCTATATGTGACGTTGGAAAAGGATATCGAATGGGCAGCAAATATTACAAGGATCGAAAAGGCTGCCCTGATTATGATTTCAAAACATGCTGTTATATCTGTTACGGTGAAAATTATGGAGTTAGAGAAAACGCCTATTTTGAAGCATTGAAACAAATTGTCGAGGAACAAATTAAGAATCCACCCCATCAAGTATATTTAGGATACAGAACGCCCGCAGACGTTCAAAAAATACTTTTAATTTGTTTTCGCCGGGAATTAAAAAGCATTAAATTTGCAAGAAGTTTAACCTCAGATACAGCCAAACAGTGGCGGCTCGTGGGTTGTTACTATACATGGGCACAAAAAAGTAGGAATTATTAAATCTTTTTGAAAATATATTGCAATCAAGTAGCCACCGTAAATAATATGTGCATACTTAATTAAAAAGAAAATATTAATTATATTTCTAAGAAAAATAAACTAATAACATATTAAAAACCACTTAATATCTACATATTATTTATTCATAAAAAAAAATCTGCCCGCCT